>CAUYPK010036589.1:0-78899 GCA_963574355.1 Loris lydekkerianus
AGGTCCTGCACTTCACTTACATGAAGAAATATAGCTAAAGATGTGAGTTCCCAGCTTGGCATTCAGTATACATTCTATTAATGATGACAACAATGATGAGAACAATAGCAAAGACAGCTAATAAAAATAACATCCGCTGACCAAAAAAAAAAAAAGAAGAAAAAAGCATGATGACAATAGGCTCTCCCCCTTCAGCATCCTGCAGTCTTTTTGAGAAAACAAGACACACACGTCAGACAAGTATTGAAAAAGCGCTCGCGTGCGCACACACACAAACACACACACAGAGCTGTGACGTATGCCGTGGACCAAAGGGACCAAGGAGTGCCCAGACACCCCACATCCCAGGGCTGGCCACTGTCTACTTTATGTGTTTAGTGCGCACTAAGTATCAGGCAGTGTATGGGGTGTAAAGCACACAGACACACAAAACGTAGTCTCCCCCCAGGATGGAGCTGCTACAGCCACCTGCAAGACAGAGGTGAGCTGGGGGGAGCAGGTGCACACAGGACCAGGCAGGGCCCAGAGTGGGAAGCAGGGCGCCAGGGCAGGGATGAGCGCAGCGCTGCGGAGGCCGGCGGGAGCGAGCAGGCGCTGTGTGGGCTCTTCCTCCCAGAGCAGAGATTCATGTGGGAAGAAGTGAGAGAAAAGTCTGGAGGATTAAAGGAAACCTATTTACTGTTTTGGACGGTGAATGTGTGGAACTATCAACTGACAGTGCTGCGATTCTGAAGAGGGGCCTCATCGAAGGCATTTATGTCGCCGCTAATTTGAAGAGTGGAAAGAAACTAGCTGGCTCGTTGGCAGGGTAATTTATTATCAGCATCATTAAGGACACTGTCCCACTACACGCTATTCTCTCTGATTACCATTTTTATTACTAATACAGGCGTCTGAGAAGGGCATATGACGTGCAAGGTGGCAGGCTCCAGGAAAAACAAAGTGGGCTTTATTAGCATGTTCTTAATAGCAGTTGACTGAGTAGCAATGAAGGTATTTTAACAAATGGTGGTGCTATCAATTGTGAGAAGTAGGATACATTGAACAAATGCTTTGGGGAGGAAAAAGAAGTTCCTAAAGAACACTTAGGTGGGTGGAAGACGATTGAAAAACATGTCTCCCCAGGCCTGGGGAAGCCAGCTAACAGGTAATGGGGAGGTGTGAAGAGGTACATTCTAAAGTGATTTTCTTCATGATGACAATGTTTTAATGACTATAATTTTATTCTCTTGTTGCAGATAGAAGTCTTTAGTATATTACAGTAAAAATGTGTTCAAGGTGGAAAATGTTGCATTACCTGTGGTATAAATAGCAATAAATAGTTTGGGGGAAACGTGGTGAGATTCTTCCCCTTCAGTATTTCTGTTTTCACAAAATAAGAAACAGGTATATTAAAGATGACCCGGAGAATCCTGCACAGAGGTGGAAAGGAGTCTAAACATAAACCTCACCTTGGCCTTTTCAAAGCCCTAAATCGTTACTCTTTGGTTGGTCTAATGAAGTTGAAAAGCGCACGGGGTTTGGAGCCAGTCAAACCCTAACTTTTCTACGGATTATCTGTGTGATTTTGGTCCCTGCCTCACCTCTCTGAACCAGAATAAGAAAACTTATCCAACATAGGGTTGTTTGGGGAATGAAATAAAATTGGCACGATGATGTGATAAATTGTTTAGCGCCGTGCTTTGCAACCCCAAGTAAGTGTGTGATGTTAATAGACAGACATTATCATTGCTACATTAGTTTACTATACTGGAAATACTCCGGGAGCCTGTGGTTGAGTCCCAGGTGAGCTAGTAGTAAGGGTCTCTATTTCTTCATCTATAAATGGTAGCATTATGACAACAGTGACACCTGCTTTGTCTCAATCACAAGATTATGGGACTGTCCAAAGGTAATATATTTAATATATGCAAACTAGAAGCTGTTAAACAAATTAAAAGTATCCCCACCCCACAACGTATGCTCAAATGAATGAATTCAAGTGTAAGGCCATTTACCTCCACTGACTATACCATAGATAAGACATTACTCATCAGCACAAAGAAAAATGTAATATATATATAGCATTTCAGTAATGGTGACCTATTATGAGCTTGACTCTTTACAGTTAATATTATGAAGGTAAATCTTGCAAACATCTAATAGTACATATATAATCCAACTCAAATTTAAAATGTGCCTAAGTAAAAAATAAAAAAGTGAACATGGACTATTGCCACTACTTAATCACACAGTGGAGTTGTAAGATTACTAACAGCAAAACCCTACACATTCTGATAGGGGAACAAACATGCTTTCCAAAAAGAATCACAAAACTGGAATGTAGTTAAAGACAAGAAATTCTTTAAATTGCTGGGCAATGCCCAATTGAATTTGGAAGGTTGTCAAAGAAGAGTTAATTTTATATTCTGCACTTGAATTATAAGAAGTCTGGAGAGCCTACGGTTGCTTGCATAAGAAATCTCAGACGCCCCATCCAGAGCTCAGTGGTGGATGGATGGACTGCAGGCCAGTGGAAACTAAAGCTCTCATTTTCACCAATTTAAACCCCACCTCTATCCTTGGATAGGAGTCAAGTAAAAATTATTTCTCCTCAACATGCAGAAGAGGAGAGACAAGATTTAAATATCCTCCTCTGCCTGTACCTGATTATCTGTTGATTTCATGAGCAAACATTTGGGTTGGAGGAAAGACAGACTCAGGGAAGTACTACTAGAAAACTGTGAGGAGCCTTAAAATACATTTTATCTGTGCATAATTAGCCTACATGTGATGCCCATTGAGTGCCTTGTTCTCTTCCACCCTCCCACCCCAGCAGTTAAGACTATGGAAAGGATGTCATGGACACAGGGGCAAAATCCAAGGGGGCATGATTGCTAATACTATTTATCCAAACATCATTCTGATGATTGGTTAGACAAAAAAGGCAGAGGAAGATGGGAGTGCAAGGATAGCTCCAGTCTCGAGATCTTAGAGCAAAAGACGGCTTTAGGACTCACGAGGTGTGATGTGTGTTGTGACCCCCCTGGCCTCAGCTCCTTACACAGCCCTGTACTCATATAAACTAGGATCTGGCAGAAGGGGATCATCTGTGTTTTTTCAACTCAGTTACCAGTTAGCATTCTCTGTCCTTTCTCTCTAGCTGCAGTAATTATGCTCATCTGGCATACCTCATTGCAAAGCTTCCTCAAAAATGGTAAATCACATAATAATTCATTTAAAAGGTAAGTTCCTAAGGGGAGTTTAAGATAGTGCAGGCAATGTATCTGTGTTTGCTGGAAAGAAAGGCTTTGCTAACTTCTGATTTTTGACATTGAAAATAAACATCTACACTATTTGTAAGTGAGAACTGACTAGGGTTTTATTTGGGAAAAGATACAACAGAATATTGCAAAAAGAATCAGGGTAAACGAATATGCTGGTCTCTATAATTCTGGAACAAAAAAGAAAAACAATGCTGCTCCTAGAAAAACAGTTAAACAAGAGAAAAAGAAAAGAAAACGTTCTCTCTCAACTTGGAGAAGGAGAGGATGCTTGAGCTCTCAAGTCCTTGAAGTTGTAAACAGCGTGGGCGTGAAACAGCAGTAAAGAACAAGGAGACCCTGTGAAGCTTCAACAAGAGGAGTGGGTGGAACAAATAATAAAAATGCAACACAGCAGCTACAGAAATAGGCCTGCGCATCCGTAGGAAATGGAGCACCCAACCCAAGAAGCGCTCCTCTGCAGTCGCGTGCAGAGATCAGCATCAAAATATCAAAATCTAACCAAATTGAAATGTCACCCAAGTGCTCTAAAACAACATGGACATGGATAAAAAGAGCAAAATCTACAGTCCAGGATGTCAGGTCTATGTGAAAAGTTACCCTGCGAGCTGAATTCTCCCAGTGAACAGGTGCCACTTGGGAGTAAAGTCACAGTCCCTGCTGGGACTGAGGCTGAGTGGGCAGAAGGCTGTTCCAGGGGAGACTGCACTCGCAGAGAGGCGTGGTCTCTTCAGTTCACAGGTGCTGAACGGAAAGAGCAGCGTCCCCTCCGAGGTTGCACAGGCAGGGCCTAGAACATGACTGCCTCTGCCTGCAGCCAGGTCCGGGGAACACCTACTTCTCACTTCTCTGTGTGGTCTTCCTTGGCTAGTCTCTGCCTGGTCTCCAGTCCTTATTAAGTGTATTAAGTGTTAGACTTTCCTGTGTTATAGTTCCTAGCATTATAGAAATGCTATAATGCTAGGATTTGGCAGAAGGGGATCATCTGTGTTTTTTTCAGCGTGGTTACCAGTTAGCATTCTCTGTCCTTTCTCTCTAGCTGTAGTAATTATGCTCATCTGGCATACCTCATTGCAAAGCTTCCTCAAAGAGCATTATGGAGCTCTTTGGAGAATAGATATTACTTAGCTTGCTTTACTCATTTAGGCTAAAAAGGATCAAATAAGGTTGTATTTGCAGCTCTTTAGAAAGTAAGCACGGGTGAATACAAATTGAAACGGACACTTAAAATTGTCAGTTTACGTTTAGGAACAAAAGGATGGTGTATTATCAATATATCAAAATGGAAACTTCAAAGTAGGAAGAAATCATATGTGAGGTACGTATGGATTAAAGATGACGGACACAAACAACAGTAGGAGAGGAAACCCCAAAATGACTAAGGAGATACACTCAGCCAGGTGCCAAAAGAAGAATATCTACAGAACAGTTTGAAAGAATGCTTTTTTAAGATAAAAGGGAATCTTTCAGAATTGTATAGATAGGATATACTTCCTAATGCCTTCATATTTTATATATATATATATAATTCATATATATATATTCAGAAAGAGATAAATTAAGTTATTGAGGATAAAGCAACAGAAAATATTTTTTAAATGAAGGTCAGGACTGAGATGAGTTCTGTGAGCCAGTGAACATAATAATATCCAGTAATAAAAAGAAATAGAAGGAATTACTATTATTAACAAATGTGTTATTTTGTTATTCCACCTGGTTTACTTTCTGGTTCAGATTTTTAAAAAGTTTCTTACCTGGGCTGACTGTTCACCTTTCCATGTTTTCCACTGAAGCTCAAACTACAGACGTCTTTCGTTTTGGAATGTGAAGAGTCTGATTCCAAATTTGCCTGTGTTTGTTGTCTCAGACGATCATGAAGTGTTGCTTCCTTTTTCAAGTTCATGTCCGAATACGGGCAGCCGAAAGCGCTGGTTTTGTAAAAATGAGAGCACTCCCGTCAGCATGTCGTGATAAGTCAGGGAACCATTGTCACTGGAGCAGACTTACGTTTAATATTTAAAAGCTGAATAGAGACAGTCTTCTTTCACTGAACACACTCCATAGTTTCTTTTTGTATTACTGTTTGAGAAAATCTCAGATAGAACCATGGGTACTGGTCAACAAGTATTACAGATAGATGCATCAGGACATACGTTATTTACAATTCTGCAAACTTAAAAACTAAGGATAGCATACAGATGTGTTTCCGGGGAGAAAAGAAAACGTCCTGTAATCCTCGCTTCAGAGGCTGTGCCCTTCCATATTTATGCTTGGTTTGACTCCCTATATCACAAAACACTATTGGTAACTAGACACATTTACCAGTATCAGAGAATAGGGTGCTTTCATCTCTTCATCATCATTTATGAACATAATGATCATTAAAAAAATCTCAAATTGGGAGTACGTGTTAGGTGGAAAGCAAAGCTTGTGAGTATCTTAGAGAACACTGCTTGGGTCCGGGATGAAGCAGTTTTCAACAGCAAGAGCACAAGAGCCGCTGGGTAGGCCTCACCGCACAAGGACCCCTGGCTGCTTGGTGCAGTTTCCCCACATTCTCAGGACGATCCTCATAAAGTCAAGGTTCAGGCCAGAAGCCGTGCCCAGTTCTGATCTCTGCACCCGCCTGGTTCCTAATAGGGCACCTGCCCTGGCCTTGCTCCTTCACGCCTTGTCTGCTCCTGGGACTACAACCCAGGTGCCCTAGTGGACAGCAGCCCTGCATTCCCACTTTGTCAAGCCATCCTAGGAAGGGAGAATCCACTTCCCAGGTGCCACCTGGCCATCCTCTGTGAGCACCTTGCCCTGACTTCTGTTACTGTGCCTGCTACCTGGGATCTTCCCCTTGGATTGTTCCCATCCGGCCCCGTTTCTAAGAATCTAGATGACAACTACTGATTACCAGACCCCTTCCCCATGAGGTTCTGCTCACCCAATGTTTCATTTTCTCATAACCAAACTGCAGATATTGTTCCTACTTTTCTTATTCCCTTGTTTTGCTAAAGTAATGGGCCATTCTCGCACAAATCCTGGAGGTGGGCAGTTGGCACTGTGAGGATATAGTCAAATTGTCACAGTTTGCTTAAAAGGTACCTTCCTGCCCATATACAGCTACACCCTCCAGTGGCTGGTCCTTCTAGTCTCCAGCAGTCTCCAGGCTCTAAATCCCTCTTGTTCCCAAATGCTGATTAGCATTTTCTCTCTGTGACATGCCATGAAAAGGGCTGGGACGCATTACAAATTTAAGCAGAATGGCAAAGATAAAATAGCCTCCTGAGTGCTGTACTTCAAAACACAAATAGCCCAGAAGTCAGCAATATTTCAGGAAGATTGTCAAGCTGTTGACAACCTTTCTTGTGATCTTGAAAAGTGAAGTCAGCTGGAATAGGCAAGTAGCTCCCAGGGAGAGCTCAGCGGCAGAAATACGCCTGCATATAGCCCATGAGTTAGACATACATTTAGACTTTACTGAGTTCTCGAAATGCAATTATTCTTCCCCTCTATGACACCTGCTGTGTTCCATATTTTTGTCTCCATTATTTTACTAGCCAACTATATTCTTTTCCTTGTAAGAGGTAGATAAGAAAACACGGGAGTCCAATTTTAGGTGGGATGTCGGATTCTAAAGTCGCTGTGTTTGGGTGGGTAGGAGGCGTCCTTATTTGGAAGCACTCCCAGGAGAGAAGGGCTGAGGGGTTTGCCCCCCAGAACCAAAGAGCAAGGAAGAGCAGGGCATGGTAGTCCCTGCCAGGTAACAAGAGGGAGCACTGACACTTGGCAGAGAAAGGCATCAGTGGTGGAGACAGGAAGGATGGGGAAAGTGCTACCTGCCTTGCCATGTGGCCCCGAGTCCTGATGGCAACAAGAGGCCTTCCCAAGGGCAGATGGGTCCTGCTGAGGACTTGGTGAGGGGGATGTATCACATCTGCCACTTGGGAAAACCAGCAACACCCAGGCTGGTCCCGCGCCTGCCACTTCACTGCATAAAAACAACCCCTTCCTTTTCAGAACTGTATTATCTTTGATATGTATGGTAGTCTAATCTTGCACGACATAAGGATGTTAACTGAACATCTTTCATTCTTAAGAAAATATTGATTTCTTGGCCAAATGGCACTAAAAGACATAATAAATACCAAAATGTGTATTATTGAAATTATAAAATAGCTATAATACTTTATATAAAACCTTTCAAACACTGACGTATGACTGAAATTGTTGTTGATTTTACTTCTGAGGATTAAAAGCAACTACAGCTGATACATGTTGGAATACAGACCAAGTAGGAAAAGACATCACGGGTCTTTAACACTTATTAAGGATATAATGCAACTTTTTTCGTGTTGTTCTCAAACATGGAAATGGGCAAACACCAACTAGTACATACATGTAAGATTCTCGGGTCTCACTGCCAAAACTTTCTTCACATTCTAGGGGCTTTAAAATGAATTTTACCCAAGATATCCTTCTCTGATTCTGACTAACTTTTGCCCATAAAACAGCCGAAACTGTGACTTGTCATTTCACTACTAGAAAATTTGTACAGAGTGAGAAAAAAGTATAATTTTTTTTCAAGTTTCAAAAGCGAAGGTAAAAGAAATCTACATATATAGAGAACTTGAAGAGTTCAAAGAGTTGGAAAAATACATTTGATTCTAAAAATACACTTCTCTGGGGTAATCCAGTCTGTGAAATCATCCTAGATATTACAGGTTCCTGAAAACGGCCCAGGAGGAAGCTGGAAGAGCGTTTACTACTTACCCGAAGCCCTGGAATCTGTCTAGTACAGTGGTGAAAAGCATGGTCTTAACAACAAGAGAAAGCTGCCTTAAAGCTACCAGCTCCACAACCTAGACCAAGTTACTCAACGCTCATCTATAAAATAGCAATAACAACATGTTCCTTCTAAGAGTTTTTGTGAAAATAAATTAAATAATCCATGCAAGGCCTTATAGAGAGACAAGCACAAATTAAATGCTCATGAGTCTTTAATTTTTAAAAGGCCTATTCTGACATAAAATATAACACTAATTATTGCATTTATCACAGTTATGTAATTTTTAATTCTAAAACCTCCATTTGCTTCTTATTTTATCTTCTGTTTCTTTAATAAAACTTTCCATTTTTTCCACTTCTTCCAAGTATGTTCCAAATGGCTTACTGAAGTATTTTTACGATGGCTGCTGCACAGTTCCTGTGAGAGCGTCTAACGTCCGCTGTCATCCTGATGTTGGCTTCTGTTACCACCTTTTCTCATTCAAGTTGAAAATTTCCTGGTGCTTGTTGTGATTTTTGGTTGAAATCTGGACATTTGGGGGATTAAATCTTCTGTTTTAGAAGGTCTCCCTGACACTGCTACTACAGAGGAAGTGCCAAGTGGGGATGAAGGTCCAGGCTCATCAGGGGGCACCGGGTGACACCACCCTGGGTGGGGGAAGGACATTTCTTCTCCCTGTGGCCTCCACGGACACCACGGGGGGTAGGAGAGGTCAGCCTGTGAAGGTCAGGCTGTGGGGAAGTTCTGACTCTGCACTGGCCTGTGACTGCTCCCCAGCAGAGATGGGGAGGGATAGCTCATTATGGAGGATCAGGGAGCAAGCCTCTTCCCAGTTGGCCTTTCCTGACACTGCCTTGTTCAGGGAGGGAGACGGGGGCCCCTTTCCCAGCTCCCCACTCAAGCGTCCCTGGTGGACGGGCCACAGTGTTCCCTGGCCCAGGTAGGGTGGTTATTGTCTTAGAGCCGTGGTTGTCAACCTTTTCTAGTCCACAGCACACTTGAACCTGTGTTTAAACTTCCATGGCACATTTAGATTATGTGGATCAAACATAAAAGAGAGAGTTGAAAAAAAGAATATACTTACTGTGCTTTGAAATTCCTTAAAAAATAATTTGATCAATGATCTCTAAAAATTTTCACAGCACCCCTAAGCTCGTCTCACGGCACACTGGCACTCTGTGTCCGTGAGATGTGATGGAAATCACCATCTCAGCTTTCAGGCTCGCCAGGCTGCCCTTCCCTGGTCCTTCACCTAGAGGATAAGCAAGGCTTTCCTTGGCACTCCTTTTGCTTTTCCCTCTGGCGTTTCCAGGTGTGGGCTTCTGCAACAACCAGTCAGGATATATGATGAGAAAGAAAACTCGGGGACTCAGCACTGCACTGCTTCCTTGGTCTCCAGCCCCCAGCTGGTCTGTGTCCTTCTGTGCATCTGTTAGAGTCTGCCTCTGTTTATTTTATATACGAGGTCCAAGTTTTATGGGAGGAATAGACAAAAGTATGTCTATTCCATTTTTCTGGAAGTGGAAGCATCTCCTGATGCTTTTAATGTTAAGACATGTTGTTGAAGCCGTCTCCTCTTCACTTCTCTGTTTAAAAGAAGAACTTACTCTACTCAACCAAGGCTCCCAGGGGACCACGTAATAGCAACGAAAGAGCACTCTGACCTGGGCCAGATTGAGCTTCAGTCCTGCTTCTATCCCAGCACTGACCCTCCAGCTCAGGGTTTCTGCATGTGAATCTGCAGACTAGATTCCACTCAGGTCACTGTCAGCATTGCCCTGGATGTGGGGGGCTTAGTACCCCACCAGGTATATGTGCATCAATACATACAAGTCCCTCTCCAACTCTAATCTGCCCCTCTGTAATGGCACTGTTGCTGGTTGTAGGTATTCAATGTCACATTGCAGATGCATTTCAGAAATAAGGAGCCATTCTTCCTTTCTTTCCCTTCTTCCACTTGTTAGAAATGTGTGTCCATTTCGCCCAGTTGAAGTCCTTTTGCCTGGTATTTAAAGACACATCCATCTGACCTGAGGACACCTTGCAAAACCACCTCCACCTTCACTCCCCATAAAACCTAAGCTTTGGTCACCTCAGAATAATCACTGTCCTCCAGTTTTATTTATTTTTATTGTTTTTGAGACAGAGTCTCACTTTTTCCTGGGTAGAGTGCCGTGACGTCACAGCTCACAGCAACCTCCAACTCTTGGGCTTAACCGATTCTCTTGCCTCAGCCTCCTGAGTAGTTGGGACTACAGGCACCTGCCACAATGCCCGGCTATGTCCTCTGGTTTCAGCACACACCTTCTGGCGTTTGTGAATATTTCTCGCATTATACTGTTGTTAGTACATATCCTTCTTCTCTCCTGCAATTGAGTTTCTTAAAATCAGAGGCCTAATTGCTAGTTTCAGTGTGAGTTGAGTAAAATTGGGCCACCTCGTGTCTCAGCACCTAAATAGCACACCAGTTTCTAAAGAAATACCAGTTGTGTACTTGGAGTGTGGAAAATTATCTAGGTATCAACATCACTGAGATTGACGCCAAGCAAGACTTCAAGCATAACACCCAGAAAAAAAGACTCCCCACATCTCAGCCAGCACAGAACTTTCTCTCAATCTCTGTCTCCCTCCCTTAGTGAGTGTCTCCCAACTCAGCCCCTGTTGGCTTTTCCCTTTCCTGTCCTCCCAGTGAGCCATCTGACACTGACCCCTTCCTCCTGGGAGCTGTCTCTGCTCTTCTAGAACAATTCATCAAGTCTTTCTCATTTCCGGCATCTCTAATTGTTGTCCAGACGGAACTACAGAGCTCAACTGCAGAACTGGAGGACCAGCCCCTTCCTGCAGAGGATCTGGCCCCTACCACAATCCAGCCCCGGGACTCCAAATGTCGTTTTGGAAATACACACACATTTGAAAGTGATACAGATCATAGATCGGAAAGCACTGAGAGGATGTGAACTTCACAACTGGTACACCCAGAAATGTATGGACGTTGAAAGCAATCTCCATTTATTTTCATTTCATTGGAGCTATGAGGTTAGTAAGGTTATAAGCATTTGTTCTAATACCAAAAAGTCAAGCCTGAGATGTGGCATTTAATTGATGTGCATTAAGATACACCTTTTAACCGAGCTTGTGCATTACCTGAGCTATTCTGTTATAGGTAATATTTTCAGTAAACTACTTTCCCTTTCTTCTAAAGCATTTTAGTGTTACTAAAGTACTAAATTTACTAGGAACTTTCCAAGGTATAAAGTGCTCTCAAAGAATGTGATAGCACACTAAGCAGTAACACTAACGGCCTTTAAAAAACTTATGCTGAAACCAGCTTAACGTACTAAGTCAGTAATTTGTCTAATTTATGGGAGGATGAATAAAACCTGCAGTTTACAAATTTCTACCAGAACACCGTCTACATGTTAACATCGAGAAGTAAACAAATAATTCACACGCTACATTTTAACTCAGTCAAAACAATTACAGTGATAAGTTTGTGCTTCTATTATAACAATGAACATTTTCGTTCCTATAAAGTTGTACTCACTCCTTCGATTGTAATATCTTGGTTAAGTGCTATGAACACCAAGGTTATTTTTAATTGGAATATTCTGATTTGAAATACATCTAGTTTTTGCAAAGACCTTTAAAGTATGTTCTTCCTCTTTTTATGATAAACACACATTGTTTTTTTTAAAAAAATGTCACTCAGAAGCCATGGTACTTTTATAACTCAAAATGCTGCAAGCACCATTTTTTTTAAAAATTCATAAATTACCAGTGTATATGTTGGCAATGGAACCTAATTTCATCTTTTGAGATGATTTAAATTCTCTTAATTTAAATGAAATTGCAAGAAGTCATTTGAATATGCAGGAGGGTATGTTTACCTAGGGACATATTGATATATATCATAAGAATCTGACCTTTGTGTTAAATGCTGATACTTACATGAAGTCAACAGTGTATTCAAAGATTATTTTAGGGCTTGTTTCTCAAAGTGATACATTCACAGTTATATTGATAAGCTTATGCACTAAGATTAGAAGGCCAGTCTAAAGATATCAAAAACAAAGGTCAAACCAGCTACTTCGTCCTTCAGCTGGTGGGGCTAACTGTTCCCAACTACCAGATACAGAGGATTTGCAGAAGTCCTACCTCCCTCTCCCCCCCCCCCCCAAGACATTCGTGAAGAAACCCTGTGGAGTGATGCAAAAGGATGCATTCTGGATCTCTATTTAAAAGGTGACCCATGTGCTACCATGACTATTACCAAAAAAAAAAAAGATTCAAACCCACCAGCTCTGGTGTATGTGGCTGGTGTCTTAGCCACTTAAGCTATGGGCACCGAGCCACATTCCCCTCTTTCTGTTGTAAAATTAAAATAATCTGTTTGAAATGAGCTCAAAACTGGGGATTATGGATGCAAGTCCCTTCTTCTGATATGGCTTCCTATGGATTATGGGGCAGAGCAGTGTCCCTCCCTCTCAGAGCTCACTTGGGCCATTAGGGGGAGGTATTGAAAGTGGGTGGTCTTCAAAGGTAGGTTAGAGGTGGGATGGGGGTTTCACTGGAGAGAAATACCCAGGACCTGAATTAAAGTTTTGTATGAATGTTATTAGGCAGCAAAAAGGGATGATTCAAAAGTGAGAATCAAAAGTAGGAAAATAGGCTGAGCACCCGTAGCACAGTGGTTACGGCACTGGCCACATACAACAAGGCTGGCGTGTTCGAACCCAGCCCAAGCCAGCTAAACAACAATGACAACTATAACAAAAAAATAGCTGGGCATTGTGGCGGGTGCCTGTAGTCCCAGCTACTTGGGAGGCTGAGGCAAGAGAATTGCTAAAGCCCAAGAGTTTGACATTGCTGTGAGCTGTGACACCATAGCACTCCACCGAAGACAACATAGTGAGACTCTGTCTCAAAAAAAAAAAGTAGGAATATAAAGTGTCTCATAGAGGGGTTAACTAAGAGAACTAGGACCATACATGGATTTTAAATCACACTAGTCAAATTTACAGAAGTTACCTGTTTATGAAGTGCAAGGTTAAGATTAGTTTGTATTGTCTCTGATTGGTTAATGAACAATAATCTTTTCCCAGCATGAGCAAAGGGGGATAGACTTGGCATGTGAGTTAGGTAGAAGTACAAGAAAGAGGACCAGAAGGCCAGGCATGGTGGCTCACGCCTGTAATGCTAGCACTTTGGGAGGCTGAGGTGGGTAGATTGCTTAAGCTCACCAGCCTGAGCAAAATCAAGACCCCCTTCTCTACTAAAAATGGAAAAACTGAGGCAAGAGGATCACTTGAGCCCACGTTGGAGGTTGCTGTGAACTATGACGCCACAGCACTCTACCCAGGGCCACAGCTTGAGACTCTGTCTCCAAAAAAAAAAAAGGCAGGAAAGATAGAGAACAAGAATAAGATGTCTTATACCACAGCATATTAAAAGTCATAGTCGTGAAGTTTTTGTGGAGTGAATTGAAATATTTTTTCTGAATTGAGTGTAAAATTTCAGCCATGATGTCTTTTCTACTATCAAATACTTCAGTGTGTATTCCCTAAAAACATAGATATCTCCTTACATAACAGAAGTGCAATTATCAAAATAAGGAAAATAACATTAATCTGATGTTATTCTGTTTTCCACAAAACTTTTTTTTTTTTTTTTTTTTTTTTTTTTAGACAGAGTCTCACTTTGTCGCCCTCGGTAGAGTGCTGTGGTGTCACAGCAAAAAAAAAAAAAAAAAAAAGAGCAAGTGTTGACGAGGATGTGGAGAAACTGGAACCCTCTCCGCAGAGATGTAAAATGATACATCTGCTTTGGAAAACAATCTGAAGTTTCCTAAAAATATTAAAAACTGCCTAAGATCTAGCAATCCCACTTCTGAGCATTTATCCAGAAGAATTGAAACCAAGACCTTAAAGAGATATTTGCACACCCATTTTCACTGCAGCGTTCTTCACAGTAGCCAAGAGGTGGAAACAACCTAAGTGTCCATTGATGGATGAAAGGATAAAGAAAATATGGAGGCTGGACGCGGTGGCTCATGCCTGTAATCCCAGCACTCTGGGAGGCCAAGGCGGGTGGATTGCCTGAGCTCACAGGTTTGAGACTAGCCTGAGCAAGTGCAAGACCCTGTCTCTAAAAATAGCTGGGCGTTGTGGTGGGCAGCTGTAGTCCCAGCTACTTGGGAGGCTGAGGCAAGAGGATCAGCTGAACCTAAGAGTTTGAGGTTGCTGTGAGATAAGATGCCATAGCATTCTACTGAGGGTAACCAAGTGAGAGTCTGTCTCAAAAAAATAAAAAAATAAAATATATATATGAATAAAAGATTAAAAAATAAGAAAATACAATGAACACATACACTGGAATACTATTCAGCCTTAAAAAAAAAAAAAGAAAGAAAAAGAAAATCCAGGCAGCACCTGTGGCTCAAAGGAGTAGGGCGCTGGCCCCATATACCAGAGGTGTTGGGTTCAAACCCAGCACTGGCCAAAAACTGCAAAAAAAAAAAAAAAAAGAAAAGAAAATTCCACCACAGATGACGATGTACATGAACCTTATGGTAAGTGAAATAAGCCAGTCACAGAAGAACAAATATTGCCTAATTCCACTTCTATGGAGTATTTGAAGCAGTCAAACTTATAGAAGCAAAAAGTAGCTGCCTGGGTTGGAGGGAAAGCCGAGTGGCTGTTTAACAGGTATAAAGTTTTAACTGTGCGAGATGACTAGGTTCTAGAGATCTACTGAATGACATTGTGCCCACAGTAAACAACAGCCTGCTGAAAAACTTTTAAGAGGATGGATCTCACATTATGTATTTTTGCCACAATTAAGAAAAAGAAAGAGATGACCTTTTATCATTCCATCACCTGCAAATATTCATTTGTAGATTTAAATATGTATAGATAGATTTTATATTAAAGAAGTTGACTGCTAATTATATTCTCTCCAAGTTAATTAACACACAAAAGGCAAATGTGTTCTGTAATTTCACGTGTGTAAAGCAATACTGCCCTAAGAACCTGCATTAGAAATCTTTCATGAAATCTTGAAGGGTGCTGTATAAAAACAGATATTTTAAAAACAAACAAACAATAAAACTGAGATATTGGAAACTGGGGGCATCAATATAATTATCAAAACAGGTGATAAGGATAAACATCCACTTCTTTCAAGAGAATACAATCAATATTACTTTTTCTACCACAAACTATTCCAGAATATTATTCAAATAATTATTTGTTATTGAGAACCAACACACAAAGTATTTTAAAAAGACAATGGGTCTAACCTAAAATATGCAATAGAGTCTTTTCATTTCCATTAAATTTAGGTAGTACTATTTAAAAGTATTAAAAAATTAAAGATGCCATCAAGTGACAACTTGATTAGTCTAATATTAATAATACTAGCAACAGGTCACATCTCCATAGTTCCTACTATGCACTATACTCTCATTTGTTCATCCAAGCCTAACAATATCCCTGTGAAGTAGGTACTATTGTTACCTGCACTTTAAAGATGAAGAAACTGAGGCACAGAGCTGTTAGTAAGCCATTCAAGGCCAAATAGCTAAGATGTTTATGCAGACAGGATTGAAGCTCAGGTAGAAACATAACTTGGTGCCAGGGTCTTAACTACCATGCCAAACTGCCTCTGGGGCTGCATTTTTCTCCAAATACACTGGAGAAAATAAAGATGATCCAACATCTGGCACAAGGCCTTATCCATGCAAGGCTGTTTGCCAAATGGGTATTGATGACTTTAACATAGTTACATAACATCGTCAGCATTGTCAGTTGTATATAGAAAAGAATGAGTAGGGAAATCAGAATATTTTGAAGAAATTTAAGCTACTTAGTGCTTTTGAAATTTCATTCCCAAATGTACTAAGCTGCCACAAGCACAAAACGTGGTAAAGAAGGAATTCTTTAAAAACAAAGGCACATTCTCTGCATGGGATGAAATGTAATGTAGAGAATTGGCCATCTGGATAATTTTTTATTGGGACAAGCTGTAATTTATAAAACCGTGAGAAAGGAGAAGAAAATAGAGAAAAGACAGCCTTGAGTTTCTGCCAGAAAAGGATTTTATAGCTCTGCCCTAACATGTTTTTAAATGAAAATTTAAATATTTCATACCCACCTATACAGCCAAATACATCATTTTACCTAACACAGCTCTACAAACATCCAAATAGTATCCTATTTTAGTAGAAGCCAGAATTAGGAGACAGAAGCCTCTGCTATCTCATTCCATCCACAAATCTATACAGAAAGCCACTGTCTGCACAGGGCTGTATTAACTGTGTGCTCACCCAAAGTGTGACAAAGATCTGCCTGACGGGACTTTGACCGGGGGAGTCAAAAACACAAATGAATTAAAAATCTTAAAGGCCAAGGTAGTGTATGTTGTGGTTTATTATAATTATGTATAGTGCAGTGTATGTTTAATAAGGATATAATAGACACACGCCCTTACCAGACATTTGCTATGAAACCAGGCATTATGATAAGTACATATCACACTATCTGTGTTTCTCTGTCAAACAAATCAAACAAATAAAAGCCAGGAAGGGACGGTTTTCATAAAATGGCTTCTGTTGCTTTCACTCTTAATTTGGCAGAGAGGAGAGCACAGGGGCAGGTTCTGGAAACAGGACTGGTCTCAGGTAGCTCAAGGGAGGTGACAGAGAGGACAGAGAGAGGAGAGTCTCTCTGGGGTGAGGGGTAGGACTGGGAAGGACCCCTATGTAGATGGGGGGCCTGAATGTAAGAGGTTCAGCTGATGAGAGGTGCAGTTGGTTCTTGAATGGTTAAGTGCCCGACAAGGCTCTGAAGATCATCCTCACAGCCTGGGGATGGCTGGGGTGGGGCCTGAGGGGCAGGTAGGGGATCTGGGTAAGAATGGCTGTAACAGAAGGAAAAGTTGGTTCTGAACACATTCTAGAAAAACAGTTGTACTGGGTGGCACCTGTGGCTCAAAGGAGTAGGGCGCCGGCCTGTATGCTGGAAGTGGTGGGTTCAGACCCCACTCTGGCTAAAAACCGCAAAAAAAAAAAAACCCCAAACCCCCCAAAACAGTTGTACTTAAAAGACTTAGTAAATTTTGGAGTTGTTAAAATAATTAAATACAAACTCCTGAGTATGATGATAAAGATGGGTAAGGCAGAGATGCTGATTTGGGGCTACAAGATAATGAACTTAGTAACATTTTAACTGGCAGGACTGACTGTGTAATTCTGGACTCATCCAGCAGGTGAGCAGAGAGAGAGAAGCTGGACATGAAGACACGTTTGGGGTACCATTGGTGGACACTTGCTGCTTAAGCAGAGGACGGACACATCCTCCAAGTTGCAGCCTGCATGCAGACTGGCTCGTGTTGCCTGGAAATATCTGAAAGTTTTGCCTATCACCGCCCACTTGCCTTTGTTTATCATGGCTGGGTAACAGATTTTTTTTGAGGAATGGGATTAACCACTGAGCTCCCCCAAATTGCATGCCATGCTATCAGGAAGGAGGTGGTCTGCACTGGCTCTCCCCAACCTCTCCCCACCCCCTCCCACCCTCACACCTCCCTCCTGCAGTGTGGCTCTCATTTGCCTCCAGGAGGCTGGCTCTCAGCCCTTGGTAGGCCAGCTAAAACAGAGTATGGCGCCTGGTCCTTGGACTCCAACTGCAATTCAGGTTGAGGGCGTCTAATATTAGCACTAGATAATGCAACCCTTAGATGGCAGGCAAATATTCTTTAGGGCCAAAGAGTACTTTTAGATATAAAGACATCACTGAGATAGCCAGGGGAAGATTCCAGAAGGAGGTGGGACTTAGGCTATGCAAGAGGATATGCACAGAGGATAAGTGATTACAGAAAAAGGCAGGACAAGTTTGCTTTTGTCTTTAATTTTGTCAGTTACCATGTTTTAAAAAAACTTGCTTATCAAAAATAGTTTTGATAGAAATGTTTCAGTTGTGTTCTTGGAAAATTTGTCTAGATAATTTGGCATTTTAAGCTCTCTAGATGTGTTACCTCTTTGCAATCTATGAAAAGTAGAACTAGGTCCAATTCGCAGCAGTATGGATTATTCAGGTTCGTAAATTGCTCTTGTGATTTTATAGAATTGGATTTCACAGCTAGAAACACTGGGAGTCCATCCTGCAGAGAATTAACTAAAGTAGAATCATCCTCGGGGGAGATGGGTTTTTCTACAGCAGAACTCAGGAGCACAGACAGGCTGGCTGTTTCACCTCCTTCCTCTGAGCCTTCCAAGGATCCTCTCTTTCTGTTTTTTGGGAGGGCAGGTGCCTCCCATATCTGCAGATTTAACCAACCATAGATGGAAAATATTCAGGGAAAAAACAATAAAAACCACAAATAAAAATAATACATTATAACACCTATTTACTTAGCATCTCGTTTGTGGTAGGTATTATACAGAGTCTAGAGATAATGTAAAGTATCCAGGAAGATGTGTGTAGGGTATATGCTAATACTATGCCATTTCTCATAAGAGACATCGGCAAGATACATCAGCATCCCAGCTGATGTCTCTTGTGAGAAATGGCATAGAATTAGCATATACTCTACACACATCTTCCTGGATACTTTATCTGTAGATTTGCAGGTGGATTGATTGAACTTGGGAACTAGAGACCAGTCTGAGCAAGAGTGAGGCCCTGTCTCTATTAAAAAATATAAAAATTAGCTGGGCATGGTGGTGAGTGCCCAGTCGTCCAAGCCACTGGGGAGGCTGATGCAGGAGGATCACTTCAGCTCAAGCATTTGGGGTTGCTCAATGCATCGATGGCACTCTACTCAGGGGAACAGAGTGAGACTCTCCCAACTAAACAAAACGTTCAAAAGAACAAAAAGAAAAGAGACATCAGCATCTTTGGATTTTGGTGTCCTCAGGGGGTCCTAGAACCCCCGTGGATACAGAAGGATGACTGATACTGAGCCTTCCAAGGGACTAAGAGTCTATGCAGACGTGTATGTGCGGAGAGTTCAAAGTAGGGATGTTCTGGAAGGAGGAAACTAGTGGAGAAAAATGGGGTTTTCTTTTTAGTTCTAAAATACAAATTCTCCTTCTAAATGAAGACCAGTGTCTTTCAGACCAGCACCAAGCCACTTCCAAAACAATACAACTTGAAGGAGACAATTCTCCCATGACTACTTTCCCCCACGGAGTTGTTTCTAGAGACTTCTCCCATGGCTACCTCCTCCATGGAGTTGTTTCTAGAGAGTTCTCCCATGGCTACCCCCCTCCACACAGTTGTTTCTAGAGAGTCCTCCCATGACTACCCACCTCCATGCAGTTATTTCTAGAGAGTTCTCCCACGACTATCCCCCTCCAAGGAGTTGTTTCTAGAGAGTTCTCCCATGACTACCCCCCACCGCAGAGTTGTTTCTAGAGAGTTCTCCCATGACTACCCACCTCCACGCAGTTATTTTTAGAGAGTTCTCCCACAACTATCCCCCTCCATGCAGTTATTTCTGGAGAGTTCTCCCACTACTACCCCCCTCCATGGAGTTGTTTCTAGAGAGTTCTCCCATGACTGTCCCCCTCCACGCAGTTATTTCTAGAGAGTTCTCCCACGACTATTCCCCTTCAAGGAGTTGTTTCTAGAGAGTTCTCCCATGGCTATCCCCTCCACTTGAGTTGTTTCTAGAGAGTTTTCTCGTGGCTACACCCTCCACAGAGTTGTTTCCAGAGAGTTCTCCCATGACTACCCACCTCCATGCAGTTATTTCTAGAGAGTTCTCCCACGGCTACCCCTCTCCATGGAGTTGTTTCTAGAGAGTTCTCCCATGACTATCCCCCTCCACGCAGTTTTATTTCTAGAGAGTTCTCCCACAGCTACCCCTCTCCATGGAGTTGTTTCTAGAAAGTTCTCCCATGGCTACCCCCTCCACGGAGTTGTTTCTAGAGAGTTCTCCCATGAATACCCACCTCCAAGGAGTTGTTTCTAGAGAGTTCTCCCACAACCCCCCTCCACCGAGTTGTTTCTTGTGACAGTTTCTTTGAGCCTACAGGTACTCTAGATTTTCACTTTGCTTGAATTATAAAAATTATATAAATCTCTATTGAGATTAAAGGATTAATCTCATTAAATTTTTATTAGTTTGATAGCGAAGTCCTCACAAAAGTATTCTAATTCTTCACAGACTTTAATTTTCAGCTCCACGCTTCCTACCCACGCACCTGCAGGATTTACATATCCGTTTGGTCCAGCAAAACTGCTGGGAATTTTACTACCTAAGGCCCTGCCTAAGACTTTTACTTCATTTTAGCTTAAAAACCATCTACTGAAGTTTGTCTATATTTTTAAAACCATATTACATAAATTTCAAGTTGTAAAATGTCTTTTATAGGATATTAGGGGAGGAAGGAATGCGTGTCTACTCCATCAACATTGTGCGTGTTTCCTTCTCGTCTCTTTTTACAGCACATGTGTAGGCATTGGGGAAGCATGGCTGTGTAGGGAGAGAGGTTTGGTCCCTGTCCTAACCATTGTCACAAGGATTCCATTTCTCATTTCTAGGATGCTCAACTCCAGACTCCTCAGCAGCCGGCACAGCTCTGTGGATGGCGGCCCCGTGGGGGACACACGGCTTCTGGAACGTCCCTGTCCTCCTGTTCTCCACTGGCCCTCTGCCTGGCTGGCCCCTGCTCTCGGTGGGTGCTCTCTGAATGACTCATCAATATTATCTACGGTTTTCCTCACCCTCTGGCTCTCTTTAACTGTGAGAAACATTTTCATTACCTCTTCATACTTCCCTCTGGTCCCTATTTAATACTTTTTTCTCTTAGAAGGGAAGGGAGGTGGCAGGCTGGTGACCCCCCAGGCACGGAGCTATCTGTTCGCCCAGGTGCATCAAGGCTGTCAGAATCTGTGCCGGGAATGAGGCGGCCTCAGTGGACACACACAGTCAGACTGAGCCGAGAAGTGACCCTGCAAGGTGTCGGTTTGCAGAGCCACAGACACGCTTCCCACAAATATTGACTAATGGTCCACAGAGAGGATTTGAAATTACTGTGTGGTGAAGTATAATAACTCAGCATATGTCTGTTTCCAGGGGGAAACTCTCTAATGCTATTTAAACCTGAGACCTCTATCAAGTTTCAAAATTTAATCTGCAGGTAATAAAGCAAATACAGTTGCAGTTTCCATTATTTCTAAAACACACACTGGCAGGGTTTGTTGGGGCTCTCTCTCTCTCTCTGTGTGCATGTGGGTATAGTGGTGGCGTGTATGTGTGTGGACATCTGTGTGTGGTGTGTGTTTGTGCTGCAGTTGTAGTTACGTGCGGGGGCTGTATGTGTGTGTCAGAAGGGCACAGCTGATGACAGCAGCACATTGGCATCACGAGCCTGCCTAGAGTGACTATTTTGGAGCATAATTAAAAGCCAGGAGTGAGAAAGAGAACAGAGAAGGCTCAGGCAGGTGCAGCCTCTCGGTCTGGTCTTCTGTCTTTGCTCGTGTCCAGGCCCAGCAGCTCTCAGCTCTGCAGTAAGTGGCTCCTCCTCCTCCCCTGCACCCCATCCCATCCTCCTTCCTTCCCCTCCCCTCCTCCTGTCTCTCCACCTTCCTCCTCCCCTTCCTTGGCAGTGAACAATACACAGTCCAAGAGGTACTGTCACCATTTTTGAAGAAAAACACGTGAGAGGCAAGCAGGAAGAGGAGTGTCAGGAAAAGAGAATAAGAAAAGAGGTGAAGAGGTGAAAAGGAAAAAGACACAGCTCTGCAAGGATGGCGTGCAAATGGCAGGGAGGTGCAGCTGGGGACAGGCCGCCTCTGGGGCTGACGGAGATGTTCTATAACCTGGCGATGGCTGCCCAGCTCTGGGATCCGTCACAAACCACTGACCAGTACTCTTTAAATGGGCGCACTGCATAGTCCATGAGTTATAATGCAATAAATCTGTTATAATAACCAAAGTGACCTAGGATTTTTTAAAAATTATTTTTCATTCAAAGCACACTAGTCCCTGGGCCAACTTTACACACATTGTGCAAAGCTGCTCTGCTAAGAGCCCCACCCCTCCCTCATAAAACCTCACTTTTTTACTTCTTTTTATAAAGGTCCCGATCTTAATCTTAAATTCCTTGATAACTGTGGATTGCCTCTTCTCTGTAGTTAGAGGGAAAAGTCTTCCCTCCCTGTCCCCTTTGGCAAGTCACACCTACTGAAGTAGGAAGGCACACAGTCATATCCTTACAAGTATTTAAACTGGGTGTGTCACAGTCACACCTGTAATAAAGGTAAAAAACTGCACATTCTGTGGTCCCAGAGAACCCTCCCCCTGCTGGCTCCCCACGTCTCAGCTTTGGACAGATCTTTAGATAACTTATGTCGAGATAAGAAAAAGATGTCCCTGTTTTGAAATCTCTATTCCATATAGATTTCTAAATTTGAGATGGAGAAAAACCAATTTTTTCTGAATCTTGAGTAATATTTAACATAAAAGTGTAAGTTACTCTTAAAACATGGCAGATACGAACGACTCATTATTTGAAAGTTTAACAAAGAATAGAGTAGCTAGAATGTCATAGATACATTTATAAAAAGTGAAATTGGTTTTCAGAGAGGAAGTTCTTTCTTAATGGAATTCAAATTTAAATGAATAAGAGGTAATCTTTAAGATGCACAATTGATAAAATAAGCTCCTTTTTGGATTTTGGTACATTTAGAAGTAGTCAAATTATACCTGTATATCAAATTAGGGGAGAAACTGCCCCTACCGTGTCCAAGAATACACACGGTAAATGATGAATTTTTCCATCAATGTTAATGATCTGTGCCTGGTTGACTCCCCAGCACATCACAGAAGGACAGAGCCCGAATCATCTGTCCTTGACATTTAATCCAATTTGTGTGTATGAGGAATCTCTCACTCACTGTTTCCGAAAAAGCAATTTCAGGGATGATAAAATTATAAGAAAATACTTTATCAAATTGGCTATACTGATAACAAAAACAAAGGAAGATAGAGTCTTAGGAGAAATAAAAATGAGTCTGTGTGTGTTCATGTCTGATGATTATCTGATCAGTAGTAAAGATAACATATCCACGCACAGAAGTGGGAGCTGCTCCTTCTGCTTTCTGAAACAGATAGAAAACAACCAAGACTAACAATGAAAGCCTCTTCAAAGTGCTACACTGTATCACCACAAATCTCATAACGTTTTGTTGTAGTAAAGTAAAACCATGACACTTATGTGGGCAAGAAGAAAAAAGGAAATGGAAAAACAAAGAGTAGCCATTTGTATTTGTGTAATAATTCACTTCACTTGCAGAGACAATCTGATAGCGGCCCTCACAGGCTCTGTGAAACTAGCGGTTCTCATATTTTTAAGTCATATTTTCCCTTATTTGATAATGCAGATAATAAACAATCACAAAAGATTTCTAAAAGATATTCGCTGATTCATCTGTTTGTTTTCTTTTTTGAGACAAGGTCTGCTTTGTCACCCTCAGTTGAGTGCTCTGGCATCCCAGCTCACAGCAGTCTCTAACTCTTGGGCTCAAGTGATTCTCTTGCCTCAGCCCTCCAAGTAACTGGGACTACAGGTGCCTGCTACAATGCCCAGCTATTTTTTAGAGACGGGGTCTTGCTCTTGCTCAGGCTGGTCTTGAACCCATGAGTGCCGGCAATCCACTCACCTTAGCCTCCCAGAATGCTAGGATTACAGGTGTGAGCCACTATGCCCACCCCACCCCCCTTTTTTTTTGAGAGAGAGATAGAGAGTCTCACTCTGTTGTCTGGGCTAGAGTGCCATCGCATCACTGCTCACAGCAACCTCAAACTCTTGGGCTCAAGCGACCCACTTGCTACAATGCCTGGCTAGTTTTTCTATTTTTAGTAGAGACAGATTCTTGCTCTTGCTCAGGCTGGTCTGGAACTCCTGAGCTCCAGTGATGCGCCCGCCTCGGCCTCCCAGGGAGAGAGCTGGGATCACAGGTGTTCACCACCGCGCCGGCCTCCCCTGTTTCAATAGTGCTAAGCTGTTGCCTTCCCCACTCTACTCCTGTGGCAGTTTCCTTTTCACATCTAACTAAAAATGAACAACTCAAAGACAACTTGAGTTTATTTATTTATTTATTTTCAAATACTGTTACTCAGTAACAGTAAATAACGAACAAGGGCGCTTCAAGTCGTTCTGACACACACCAGAGCAAAGCATGGAGCGTCCCTGCGGCCTGGAATACATTGTCGTCACCTATGTAACATCCACAGTCCAGCACGCGGAGATGAAGACCAGAGTCAAATGCTAACTCCTTCTCTCCCTTCCTTCATCCTTTCCTTTCTTGCCTAAGTACTGAGCATCTATTATTATGTTTTAGGAACCGTCTTAGTCACTGGAGATGCTGCAGTAAACTACACACGGACACCCACACACATATTTATAAAATAAGACAAATACGTAAAAAGATGAATTTCGGATGGAGGGGGTAGAGCAGGGAGGTGAGGACAGAGCCCTGGGGGGTGTTGCCTCACTGAGGCTGCCTGCGGGAGGGAGGGGAGTAGCCAGGCCTCCCCCTCATCAATGCACTTGGTGGACCCTGCTCAGACCACAGTCTGGAAGCTTCTGTGCCCAGGCCACCTCTCCTGGTGGCCTCCTTCCTCCTTCCTCCGTGCTTCTCCTAACACAGTCACGATTTCCTACTCAACCATCTGTATTCACGCATTTGGTAAGTTTTCAGCTTTACTATCCAAGCTCCTCGAGAGGCTACATACTCATTTTATCATTTCTTGCAGGTTCTCTCATACTGCCTTAGACACCGCAATATTTCAACCAACATTTCCAGAACAAGTAATTAGTCAAGAATATCAGTGACACAAAATTGCATTTCCAGAAATGCATCCCTTCTTGTTCAATAAATATTTGCGATTTGATTTACTGGGGAAAATGTCTTCCATGATTTATTTCTTAGGTCTGTTTCTTAAAGCTTATAAAAGCGATCTCATTGCTTTCCACCCACATGTGTGTGAGGCATTCAGTGAGGACGCAGGGCCCAGGGCCCGTCAGTGCAGGAGCGTTCTTCAGGGACACCAACCGTACTGGAGGAAGAGGAGCCCCTGGAGGCCAGCGGGTCTCACAGGCACACTGGGGTGGGACATTGGGGTGGGACACTGCTCTGGCAGCACCGAGGAGCTCACACGTAACAGGCTGACAAGGGGCAACCAGGGAGATCTTTTAAGAAATGATGTCCACGTTGTGTTATATTGGGTAGGGACTACCGAGTGAAGGGGCAGTGGGTGGGGATGGAGACGGGGTCTCCGGAGCAGGAGAAGCAAGCTTACCCACTGTGGCCGAGGTGGACCCTAACACATTACAGGACCTTTGTGCAGCTGGGTGCTGACAGACCTCGCAAAGGATGGTGAGCCATGAAGAGACGTTTAAAGCAGACCAGTGAGACAGACAGAGTCATGTGTTGGAACGCAGAGAGGAAAGCACAGTGGTGGCCAGTTCCGGAGGGTGCTGAGTGATTCACTGAGAGAGGAAGAATGGACAGGAGCTAAACATGGGTGAATATAGAGACAAACGGGCAAGACTGCATGATGGACGTAAGATCAGGGGTAAGGGAGGGAATGGGTTACGAATGGCTTCTCACTTTACAAGTTGGGTGACAGGATACATGATCGTAGCACCACTGAAATTTAGGGAGGGGAGATGAGCTCAGCTCTGAACTTGATAAGCCAAGCAACCAGGAAAAGGTGATGTTCATTGGGCAGCTGGGTCTCTGCGCAGGAGAGAGGGGTTCCAAAGGCGTCTATGTGAAACCACGTGCATTTAGATGTACTTAAAGCCACAGTAAGAGATGAAGTCTTGAAAAGACTCAAAGAATGGATTAATAAATTGTGGTGTATGTACAGCATGGAATATTATGCAGCCTTAAAGAAAGATGGAGACTTTACCTCTTTCATGTTTACGTAGATGGAGCTGGAGCATATTCTTCTTAGTAAAGTATCTCAGGAATGGAAGAAAAAGTATCCAATGTACTCAGCCCTCCTATGAAACTAATTTAGGGCTTTCACATGAAGGCTATAATCCAGTTACAACCTAAGAATAGGGGGAAGGGGAAAGGGGAGGGGAGGGGAGGGTACTGGTGGGATTACACCTGTGGGGCATCTTACAAGGGTATATGTGAAACTTAGTAAATGTGGAATGTAAATATCTTGGCACGGTAACTGGGAAAATGCCAGGAAGGCTATGTTAACCATTGTGATGAAAATGTGTCAAACGGTCTGGGAAGCTAGTGTATGATGCCCCATGATCATATCAATGTACGCAGCTATGATTTAATTAAAAAAAAAAAAAAAGAAAGAAAGAAAGAAAAGACTCAAGGCAGGAAGTGGTCGGAAACCCTCATGCACATCTGAATTACCTGGAGAACCTTAAAACAATCCTGCCCTCTGCTCCCAGATCAATGCAATCAGACTCTCCGGGAGGTGGGCCTACGGCTCAGTGCTATCCTGTTCACAGCCTGTGTGGGCCTGTCTGCAGCGGGGTGAGCAGAGGATTCCTGGGTAGGACGCTGAGCACTTGGGAGGAGACTAAGGAGGAGAGAAGAGCCAGAGGGGGCAAGGTCATGGAAACCGAGGAAAGAGATCTGCGAGACTAAGACGTGGTGAAACGGGAGGGAAGCTGACACCTGAGCCCTGCAGAAAAGCCTTGAAACTGACCCCCAGACTGAGCAGCAGGGCCCAGTGACCTGGCCAGAGCAGCAGCAGCAGGCTCTGGGGAAGACTGGGGCGCGGTCAGGGGAGGGGCTGGCCACCTGTTAGGATGGCTGTGATGAAAAGCAGAGGATAGACGTGGAGAAAGTTATAGAGAGACCTGAATTGGACAAAATTTTGTTTTTTTTAAAGATTTGGGGACTTGTTTAAATTTGCATTTTGGGGGGATACACCCCACATAAAAATGGCATAATACATGCATGTGCTATTTCAAACACAATTATAAAGCACCAACCATCAGCGTCAGGAAATAAAATGCTGCCAGCCTTACCACATCCCTGCACACCTCTCCCTTGATTACCTTCTCTCAGTCATTTCTTAGTTTTTGTTTATACTTTTACCACCTGTGCATGTGTTCCTATGCAATTTTGCTAAGCACTGTTGGTTCCAGAACTTTCTACTATCTGCATCGCACCATTTGCATTATTTTGGTGGCTTTTTTCTTGCAATGCGATGTTTGTGGGGTCCGCATCTGCTGTGTGTATGGCTGTAGTTTACGCATTTTCATGGCTGTAACGTTTTCCTTTGTATATTACTCAGATGTTCAGACTTTGTGTGGTGGATTTAATTAGAAAGGAAGAAACCCAGGGTCAATAAAAAGAGCTAATTTATAGACAAAGGGCTGACAAGGACAGGGTGGGGTCAGGAAAAGATAAAGGCCACTTTCTCTTCCCATTCTTTCCTCTTCCTACTAGGAGGGAGGGCGTCAGGACTGCATTGTGAAGTGAGAAAGGAAAAGAACCCAGAAGTAGCTACTTTCAGGAAAGTTGAAAGACTTTCTAGAGAGTGCTGAGGGCTGAGCAGAGAGGCACTGAGCGCACTCTGAGCTGACAGCAAAGGACATGGGTGAGTAATTCCCTCAGGCAGCCACTGGCATCCCAGGTTTACCAGCAGGGGAGGAAGACGGTGCTTCTTGGTGTAAAAGGAAAAGCAATGAACTTGATGGATTCAAAGAATCTACACTTGAATTCTGAGTCTGCTACTTTCTGGAGACCAGTAAGTATAGCAAATCCCTGACCCCCAGTTTCCCCATCTATAAAATAAAGATACTACTATCTATTGTGAACTGTGTGTTGTGATAACTAAATACACACACAGGCTTAACTAAAAGGCTTAACTAAAAAACAGTATCACACGTCAAAATCTTGGCATAGAACAAAATCCTAACATTTGAAGTGCTATTCAAGTAAAAGTTCTCAGTGGACTATTAATAATAAAACCACAAAGCATTCCTAGAAAAGATGCATTCATGATGCCCTCATCCTGGATTAGCAGGGAATGCTGCCTGGACTCCCGAGAACGTCCAGTGCTCCAGCCCTTACACCCACTATGTGGACGTGACAGCCCACCTGTCAAACACCTGCCAGGCCCAACTCACTGACCCCACACTCGCAGCCTCCAGGCCTGGAGGAGCAAAGGGCAGGTCAGCTCAGGGCCACAGAGGGAGGGGCTCCTGGTTAGGGCCTCAGGCCTGCCTGTCACCTCTCCCCATCCCCCATTATCAAGCCCAAATCCAAGCTCCACGTATTTGAAATTACACACAGTTGAGCACACCCCCACATGCAGAAACATTCACATGTGCACACACGCACCAGCACTTAGTGCAGTGTCCCAGCTGCTCCCTCTTGCTGGAGTACCTTTCCCACCCTCTTTGCTGGGTTAAGTTTTACTCATCCTCAGGACTCAACAAAGATATCCCTTTTTCTGGGAACTATGTCTGGAAATCCCTCAAATGGATCCAGAGACCCTCTTCTGACTACCTGTGGCTGCCCACACATAGCTTTCTCCTACTACTGAATTAACCAGGTAGGTATCAGTAATCTTCCTTCCCAGAACAGAAAGCTTCTGGAAACAGGAATAGCTCCGACACCTGGGGCACTTCTGGCTGCACAAGGCCACTCAACAGATGCTTGTTCCATGGAAGGACACAAGCCTATGAGGAAAGAAAGGAACACAAACCATTTCCAGGTGAAATATTTTTGCTGATAACTTAAGCAATTACTTTTACTGAATACACTAATGCATTTTCTTCTGGGTAGATACCTAATAATGGAATTGCAGGATCAAATGGAAGGTCTATTTTTACCTCTTTGAAGATTTTACGCTAGAATGTTTATTGCAGCTCAACGCACAATCGCCAACACATGGAATCAACCCAAGAGCCCATCAACACATGAATGGATTAATAAACTGTGGTACCTATACCACGGAATACTATTCAGCCATAAAAAGAAACTCACATCATTTGTATTAACCAATGGAGTTGAAGCACATTCTTCTTAGTAAAGTATCTCAAGAATGGAAATGCAAGTATCCAATGTACTCAATACTAATATGTAACCAACAGATAAACAGTTACACGCCCACACTGAAAGGAAACAAAATTGAAGTCCAATGGGGGGGGGGGGCAGGACTTAGGAGGGGAAGGGAAAACAGAGGAGGGATTGCTGAACTCTCACCCCAGGCGCACAAGGCCAGGGTAGACAGCACACCCCTGGATGAAAGGCTTAACTAAAACTTGAACTTTAGGAAACACAAACAACGTAACCTGATCATTTTCACCCTCGTGGTTAATCTGAGGCAAAATACCGTATACACTCAAGTATAAGCCAAGTTTTTTCGGCACAAAATTTGTGCCGAGCTCGGGTTTTTCGGCACAAATTTTGTGCTGAAAAAACTCGGCTCATACTGGAGTATATACGGTAATATAAAATAAAATAAAAGGGCGGCACCTGTGGCTCAAAGTAGGAGTAGGGCACCGGCCCTATATACTGGAGGTGGTGGGTTGAAACCCAGTCCCAGCCAAAAACTGCAAAAAATAAATAAATAAATAAATAAAATAACAGAAAAGAGACATTAATGCAAACTTTGACTTAAAAGTCAAAAATGTCTACAGTGCTCTTCTCTGAAGTACCTACCTAGCTATTCTATTCAAAGGAAACCCTTAAACACAAGATAAAAATTGTGTTGACTACTTACATGACCTTATTTTTAAATACTGTTAGGTAACAACAAAAATGACTGATTAAATGAACATCAAGTGCTTTCTTCTTTTAGGCACTTGCAAATTGTTTTCATGTATTATAGAAAAGCAAGAGTAGTACTTACATTACATTTAAATTTATCCAGGAATTGTAATGAGTTTGATGTGTGGGTTTTTGTTGCTGTTGTTGTTTCGCTCTAACAGCATCTTTCCCTCCAGAGAGCCTCCTCTGGGGTGGCTTATACCCACTTCTATCCCTGAATTTCCACCAGCTACAATAACAGCTATACCGACTCACAGATAATGAAAGGGCAGTGGTTTCTTTTGCCACCAACTGCTGACTTGATAGTTTAGAAATATGATACTACGGATACTGGGCTAAAATCCTTAGCACTTTTATCTGTGAACAAAAGTTTGGAGCTGTTCGAGCTACTGTCCAAAGGAACCGTGAAAACAGCTGACCCACTGCAGATGGCACATGAACGCTGGGCGCAGTCTGATGCAGACTTTCCTCCTCATGCTTAGGCTGTAACACCAGCCTGCTGCTTCAGGAGACACGGTTTTTCTCCTTTCTAAAAGGCTTTTTCAGTGTTTGTGAATTAGCAGCAATGAATTCTTAGATAAACGTGTGTGTGGTGGGTGTTAGGCTTGAATGTATATGGATCACTGTTCAAGAAACACTCAAAATAGTGATATCTGCTATTTTATTCTTCCTAAGGTTTTATCGTCATTTTATAATCTAGTTTAAATAGCACTGGAGTCCAGCATAAGGAAGGCTATTTGATAGAAGACTCTATGCCTCTCTCCTGTGTGTGGGAGGTGCACATGTCCCAGGTTTAACTCTGCAATAAAAGCCAGGGCTTTTCCTGATATATCTGATATGCCTCTTGCAAGACCTGTTGTCTCCTGGAAGGAAGAACCATTTCTCTACCCCACCTAAAAGCTAAGTACAAAGAAGACAAAAGGCAGACCAACATCTATGTAATGCTCTCCGGCTTGAAAACTATTCATGCAAGGCTGAAAAGCAAAGTCTACAAATTCCTAACTCAGGGAAATTTAAACATTTTACATTTAAGTTCATTTTTTATTCATGAGAGAGACATGCAAAGAAGATTAAAACCTGTCACGGGCACTGTGAAACTCTGAGGGCTTGAAATAGCACGGAGGCATCTTCAGCGCCACCAGTCAGTCCTTACCAGGTAAACCCCCAAAACTGGCCACCTACCTCCTGGGCCAATCAATAAGTCTGGGGGCCTGGGGTGTGGTCCGTAACAGACACCAGGACTGCTTCCCCTGGAGTGTCAGGAGGCCGCTGGGGTAGGGGAGAGAGACTGCACGCCTCCATCTCTAACCTACATGTCACACTATCACCAGGGCTGCCGCGGGTCCACCTGTCAAAACTTGTAATGTTAGCTAAGAAGGCTATTTGATATTCTCACTTTAATTTTTTTAGCGAACTTTTAAAAACTGAAGTAAACCTTTACATGTAGAGTGCCCAAATTATAACATAATCCCATAACAAGCTCCAGATCAAGAAACGGAACTTGAACCCAGAAGCCCTTCCACGCATCTTCTTCCAGCCCTTCCTCAAGGGTAACTGCAGTTCTGAATTCTGATATGGGAGACACAGTTTTCTTATTTCTGTATCTGACATTAATGGAATCACTTAGGAGTTACCATTTACTTGCAAGCTTCGTCCATGTTGCTTTAATGCCCATTCTCATCTCTGCCTCACATTCCACTGTGTGAATATGCCACAATTTCTGTGTCCACTGCTGACGGGCATGTGGGTAGATACAGTGAGGGGTATTCTAGAGTGCTCTCTGGGTTGAACATTCTAGAGCATGTTCTTCAGTGAACTTATGCATACATTTCTGTTAGGCACATGATTAGGAATGGAATTGCTCTATTTTAAAAGTTATTTTTAGTATTTACCATCTAATTTGACGTTTATAGCATTCTGCAGAAGGCCCTCAAGTTCAAAGCTCCATTAACCAATGCAGAATTACATGTTGTCGATGCACACTTGGACCTTCTGTAGCAGGTATTATTGTAACAGAGGTCAATGACACTGCATCTATTTTCATATTCAGTACAGTCATTTACAGGTGCATGCCACCGCATTATTTACTTTGATTACTGCCCTGGCATTTCTAATGCAATCCTAAACTACCCTCACCATCACCCCTGTTATCACTGAAGAAATCCAGAAAATTCAGGAATAACAGCTAGTCTTATAAATAGGCAATGCACCACTTCCATCTGCTCCACATAATGACAGGCAAATGAATATTAAATCTGACATATGCAGGCAGTGAATTATAATAACAAATTGGAGTATGGTGCTGTAATTATTATATCATCAAAATGAGAATAATTCAGACAAAGAGATAATTAAAATCATCATACCTAGCTTAATATTTCAATAACTAAAGCTTTTATTTCAGATTTCTGACTTGTAGGTTTATTATTGATATTTCTTGTCTTACAAGGAGTAACTTTAACAGCTCTACATATAAAGCGGAGGTAGACATCCAAGTAGCTTATGTTTCTCTTCATTTTTTATAACAAATAAAGAGTAAAAACTACAGTTGTCTTTAGAACTACAGTTCTCCCACATCCGTGTGTGTGTGTGCGTGTGTGTGTGTGTGTGTGTGTGTGTGTGTGTGTGTGTGTAGCTGAGAATTAATAATGGATAGTTTGAAATGAATCCTAGAGACCATTTTGTACTGGTTTTGTCCCCAGGGAGAAACTTCACAGTCTCCCTAACAGCTGACTATCTAGAGGTAGCAGATTGCCCAGTTTAGTATAATTTTACTTTTCCTGACCTTAAATCTTCCTAAGCTGCTACAAGTAAGATGCATCATTGCAACTACCACTCCAGTTTTGCATCTGTGACGAGTAGTTAGGAGACATCCAGTTTAAAAGAAACTTACCACTTACGGGCTGTGCAACGTTGGGAAGACACAATTTGTCCAAGACTCACTTTTTTCATTCATAAAATGGAAATAATATAATTTCCAACTTGAGGCTGCAGTGTGTTTTATTTATTTATTTCTATTTTCTTGAGACAGAGTCTTGCTATGTTTATTTTTTTGGTAGAGTGCCATGGCGTCACAGCTCATAGCAACCTCCAGCTCTTGGGCTGAAGTGATTCTCTGGCCTCAGCCTCCCAAGTAGCTGGGACTACAGGTGTCCACCACCACGCCTGGCTATTTTTGTTGTTGTCATTGTTGTTTAGCAGGCCTGGGCAGGGTTCAAACCCACCAGCCCCGGTGCATGTGGCTGGCACCCTAACCACTGAGAAATGGGAACTGACCCTGCAATGTATTTTAAATAAGATAATTCACGTGAAAACATTCTGCAAGTACTTAAATAATAAACAAATACATTATTATTGTTGTTCTTATAGTATAACAGGTTCTTTCCAGAGGAACACATCAACATTCAAACTTTGAACGAAAGTGAGTCCACCCTATTATTTGAACTGCAAGCAACTTCCAAAAATATCTTGTACTGTCAACATTATCCTCATTCACAAAAGAAAGACTGGCCCTGGCTGTGTTATCTCCTCAGATTTTACCCAGGACCTTCTAAAAATGATGCTTATCCAAGAATTAAGACAAGAAAATCCCCAAGATAATTATTTCTTCAAGGCTTGTGTATATACAAGAAAGAAACTATAGAAAGTAACAAGCTTCCTAGGCTTAGAGAAGTTATTACTTGGGAAAAAATATAATCAATTATAATTCACTTTATAGAGTTTTCCAAGCAGTCAGATTAGCCAGGACAAATTCTTCAACAATTTGAGTAATTCCAGAAAATCACAGCAAGTTAATTAAAGAATTCTATTTTCAGTTTTTCCTGTGCCTAGAAGATAATGAAAGGTTCATTAATCTTAATTATTGAGGTATCTTTAGGAAAGGGGGTTGCTAACAATAGTTTTTCACAGTTGGGGGCTTACACTGGGAGCATAGACGCTAGACTCAAAATACATATTTTAATAAACAGGGAAACGTACAAGTGAACACATTTCTTGCAATTGGAGTAAGTCCTGCCCAAGCAATATGCTGTAGACCTGAGAGAATTATGTTGATATTTATCTCTTAGATTAAAGAATATCATAGATATGTCAAAATCTAAAAAGGAAATGAGATACCACCTGCCATGTAGATGAAGAAACTGAGGCCCAGAGATGACGTAAACATATTCTTTGTCCTACAGTCTGGCATTGTAAAAATTACTCTTAAATTACTTTTTGTTAATGGGTAGGCCTGCTTGCAAATGTTTTATTTTGAGAAAAATAAATGGAGGAATGACACTTCCCATTCCAGGTATATTTATGTGTTAGAATCAACTAGCCTGCGATCTCTTTAAGGTTAAGAACTTTGTATCTGAGATCTTTTCCACAATTCCCAGCACATAGAAAAGATGCTTCAAGGGAGCTGAGGGTGGTGGAGAGGGTTAGAATAAGAAAGTTTAGAAAGCTTTTGAGGAGGATTGCTTTGGCTATTCAGGGTCTTATTTGGTTCCAAGAGTCATGAGATACAACATTGGTGTTTTGGTGGCGATTGCACTGATCTGTAAATCACTTTGGGTAGTACAGACATTTTAACAACGTTGATTCCACCAATTCATGAGCGTGAGATGCTCTTCCATGTCCTCATATCATCTGTGATTTCTTTCATCAGTTGTCCTTGTAGAGCTCTTTCACCTCCTTGTTTAAGTACATTCCTAAGTGTTTTAATTTCTTTGTAGCTCTTGCAAATGATATTCTTTGATTCGTCTCTCAGATTGACTGTTATTAGTATACAGAAATGCTACTAATTTGAGTACAATTGCCTTGATTTTGTAACCTGAGATTTCCCTGAATTTATTTATCAACTCTAGGAATCCTTTGCTCAAGTCTTTGGGATTATCGAGGTACAATATCGTATCATCAGTGAAAAGTGATACTTTGATCTCTTATTTCCTGATTTCCTTCTCTTGCCTTAATGCTCTGACTAGAACATCCAGTACTACATTGGATAGAAGCGGTGACGGTGGGCACCCTTATCTTGCTCCAGTTCTTAGGGGGATGCTTTCAACTTTTCCCCATTCACTATGATGTTGGCTGGGGCTTTGTCATATAGCTTTTATCATTTTGAGGTGTGTTTCCTCTAAGCCTCGGTTGCTGAGGTTTGTTGTTGTTGTTTTCAACATGAAAGGGTGCCGGATTTTGCTGAATGCTTTCTGTAGATTTATTGAGATGTTCATATATGGTCTTTGTTTTTGCTTCTGTTTATGAGGTGAGTCATAATTATTGATTTGTGCATGCTGAACCATCTTTGCATCCTTGGGATGAAACCTATTTGATCGAGGTATGTTTTGGTATGTTATTGAATTCAGTTTGCAAGTATTTTGTTGAGGATTTTCCATCTATTGGTCTTTAGTTCTCTGTATTTGTTATATCTCTTCCTGGCTTCAGTATCAAGGTGATACTGGCTTCAGAATGGGTTGAGAAGGACTCTCTCCTTCTTCATGTTATGGAATAGTTTTTGTGAGATAGATACCAGTTCTTGTTTGTAGGTCTGTGGTATAACGTGGCTGTGAATCCATCTGGCTTTTTTTTCCTTTTGTTGTTGTTGGGAGATTTTTTTTTTTTATTAGTATTATTACTATTTCAATGTCACTGTTCATTATTGGTTTGTTAGAGATTTGTATTTCTTCCTCATTGTGTCCTGAGAGGTTGTGCGTGTCTGGTGCTATCTGTTCTATTATCTCCTTTTTCATTTCTGGTTAAGCTTATTTGTGTCTTTCTTTTCTATTTCTGGTTAATTGGCTAATGGATTACCAATATTGTTTATTTTTTCAAAGAGTCAACTTATCATTTCCTTGATCCTTTCTTTTATTTGTTTTTGTTCTCTTCTTCTTCTTCTTCTTCTTATTATTATTTTTTAATGTGTTAGAATCAACTAGCTTGCGATCTCTTTAAGGTTTTGTGTGTTTCCATTTCATTTAGTTCTGTGTTGAGCTTTGTTATTTATTTTCTTCTTCCAGATTTGGGTTTTGCTTGCTCTTCTTTTTCTAATTCTTTGGGTTGATATGTGCCCTTCCTTCCAAACTAGATGTTATCAATAAACAAAATGTTCTAGATAAGAAAGGAAAAAAGGTCCCTTCTTCTCTGCCACCACTATCAACAACAACCACAAAAGAAACAAAATATTTAAGACACAAAGCAAGTTGGCATATGTAAAACTTATGTAATAATTACAATAATAACTGAAAACAGATTAAATTCCCTTATCAACAGGAAAAGGCTCTTAGATGGATTTTTCTTTCATTTTCCATTTTTGTTCATTTTTATTTCAATAATTTAGGGAGTACAGCATTTTTTGTTATGTGGATAAATTGTAACATGCTGAAGACAAGGCTTTCAGTGTACCCAGTACCAGAATAATGCACATTGTATTTGACAGATAGATTTTTTATCCCTCACCATTTCATTTTCCTTCCTTCTCTCCTTCTCAGTTTTCAATGCCCATTTCTGCTGTTTATCGCCGCATAACTTCTTCATCTCCTATTTATATGTGAGAATATGTGGTACCTATTTTTCCATTCCTAAGTTACTTCACTTATGGTAATTGTTTCTATGTCTATCTAAGTTGCTCTAAAAGATGTTATTTCATCCCTTTTAATGGGTAATACTTAATGGTATATGTAACACATTTCCTTTACTTAGACATCAGTTGATGGTCACTTAGGTTGACTCCATATCTTTACAATTGTGAATTGTGCTGCAATAAACATTCTGGTATAGTTGTCCTTTTTATAAAATGACTTCTTTTTCCTTTGGGTAGATAGTGGGATTGCTTGGTTGAACTGCAGGTCTACTTTTAGTTCTTTGAGGAATCTCCATGGTGCTTTCCACAGCAGTTGCACAAGTTTACATTCTGACCGACAGTGTATAAGCATTCCCTTTTCACTACAACCATACCAACATCTATTGTTTTTCGACTTTTAAATAATGGCCATTCTGACAGGGGTCATATGGTATCTCACTGTGGTTTTAATTTGTACTTCTCCGGTAAATAATGAAGTTGAGTATGTTGGCCATTTTATTCTGTTGATTATTTATTTGCTGTGCAAAAACTTTTTGCTTTAATTAAGTCCTATTTATTTATTTTTGTAGTTGCAGTATTTGCTTTTGGGGTCTTAACCATAAATTTGTTGTCTAGGCCAATGTCGTGAAGAATTTTTCCTGTGTTTTCTTCTTGAATTTTTATGGTTTCAGGTCATACATTTAAGTCTTTAATCTTTCTTGAGTTAATGTTTGTGGTTTTATGGATCCCTAGCATGGTAAAGAGCTAGGGATCCAGTTTCCTTCTTTTGCATGTGGCTGTCCAGTTTCCCAGTACCATTTATTGAATAGAGTGTCCTTTCTCTAGTGTCTGTTTTTGTCTGCTTTGTTGAAAATCAGCTGGTCACAGCTATGAGTTTCATTTCTGGGTTCTCTATTCTGTCCCACTGATATATGTGTCTACCTTCACACCAGTATCATGCTGATTTGGTGACTATCTTTGTAGTATAATTTTGAGTCAGGTAATGTGACGTCTCCAGATTTGTTATCTTTCCTCTGGATTGCTTGGTTATTCAGGCTCTTTTATGGTTTTGTATGAAGATTAGGATTATTTACTTCTAGACCCATGAGAAATGATGTTGGAATTTCCATGGGAATTGCATTGATTGAATAAATCACTTTAGGCAGTTTGGACATTTTAACAATGTTGATTTCTCCAATTCAAGAACATGGGACAGTTTTCCATTATTTCCAAGAAATAAAACTTACCTAATTTCTTTCATCAGTGTTTTTCAGTTCTCTTTGTAGACACCTTTTACCACCTTGTTTAAGTATATTCCTAGGTATTTAATTTTCTTTGTAGGTACTATAAATGGTATTGAGTTCTTGATTTGACTCCCAGTTGGACTACTGGTAGCATGTAGAAATGCTACTGATTTGTGTACATTCATTAAGTAACTTGAAATTTTACTGAATTTATTTATTAACTACAGAACTTTTGGTAAGTTTTTAGGGCTTTTTAGGAATAAGATCATATCATTGACAAACAGGAATAGTTTGACCTCTTCTTTCCCAATTTGAGGCCTTATTTCGTTCTGTTGACTGATTTTTCTGGTTAAGACTTCCAGTACTGTGTTACACAGAAGTGGTGACAGTGGACATTTGAACAATGTTTATTCTTCCCATCCACGAGCATGGTATGTTTTCCCATTTGTTAACATCTTCAGCTATTTCATTGATCTTCTATCCTGAGACGCTGCTATATTTCTTGATCACTTCTAAGAGTTTTGTGGTTGAGTCCCTGGGGTTTTCCAGGTATATGAGCATATCACCTGTGAAGAGTGAGAGTTTGATTTCCTCTGACACCATTTGGATACCCTTGATCACCTTCTCTTGCCTGCTTGCGATGGCTAAGACTTCCATTACTATGTTGAATAGCAGTGGAAACAGTGGGCATCCTTGCCTCGTTCCTGATCTGAGTGGAAATGTTTTCAATTTTACTCCATTCAATATGATATTGGCTGTGGGTTTGCTGTAGATGACCCCTATGAGTTTAATACATGATCCATCTAAGCCTATTTTCTTAAGTGTTCTGATCGTGAAAGGATGCTGGACATTATCAAAAACTTTTTCTGCATCATTTGAGAGAATCATATGGTCTTTGTTCTTTATTTTATTTATGTGATGTATTATATTTATAGATCTACGTATGTTGAACCCATTGACCCATGGATGGATTAACAAATTGTTGTGTTTGTATACCATGGAATACTAGGCAGCCACAAAAAGATGGAGACTTTACATGTTTTATGTTTAACTGTATGGAACTAGAACATATTCTTCTCAGTAAAGTATCTCAATAATGGAAGAAAAAGTATCCAATATACTCAATACTATTATGAAACCAATATATAATCACCTACACTTTCATCAAATGATAAAACACAACTGTAGTCCAGAAAGAAGAAAGGAAGAGGAGGCAAAGGGGAGGAGAGGGGGAGCTTGGAAGGAGGGAGGGTGTCTGGTGGGACCTCACGTGTGCACAATGCAATGGTACATTTCAAAACTATTAAGAGTAGAGCATAAATGTCTTACCACAACAAATAAGTAAGTGAGGCGATGGTTATATTAACCAGTTAGATGTTAGCATCCATTGTACCTCATAAATACATTAATGTACACAGTTATGATTTACTAAAAAAAAGAAGACAAGTGGTAACAGTGGAAATCCTTTTCTTATTCCATTTCTTAGAATGCTTTCAGGTTTTCTGTATTTAAAATAATGTTGGCTGTGGATCTGTCATATACGGCTTTTATTATTTTGAGATATGTTCCCTCTATGCCTAATTTGTTGAGGGCTTTTGTCATCAACATGTGGTATATTTTATCAAATATTTGCATCAATTGAGATGATTATATGGATCATTTTTTATTGTTTATGCAGTGAATCACATTTATTGATTTGCACGTACTTCCATCACTGGGATGAATACCATTTGATAATGGTGAATTATTATTTTAGAATGGGATTTGTTAATAGGTGAGATTTTCTCTCTAAGATAGTTATATACTTTTTACAAAGAGCATACCTAAATAAAACACCATTAAAGCCTAAAAATAATAGGATAGGCAATTATTTCTGTACATATATTTATATACGTGAACATACACAAAACAATTTTGCTTGGCACTATTAATATGAGGTAGGGAAGAAGTCAAGGAAAAATACAGGACTAGGAGTCATTTCCACCTGATATAGAATCCAGACACAAACACACAATGGTATTAAACTTATGCATTAAGTAACATAATATCTGATTGATGTATTTGAGGAACTTTTACATGAGAAATTCTCGATAACTTATTGAAAAACAAATCACACAAATTGTATGTCCTGTTTGAGTCTAACCTTGAAAATACATATATATATATATATATATATATATATATATATATATATATGAAAAAAGCCTTTAAAAATGAAATAGATTTAACACATAACTTTGTAGTTAGGTTTTAATTTTTTAATGCTTCTTTGTATTACCCAAATTTTAATATTAAACACCTACAGGGCATCTTACAAGGGTATATGTAAAATTTGGAAGATGTGGAATGTAGATGTCTTAGCACAATAAATCGGAGAATGCCAGGAAGCCTCTGTTGACCAGTGGGATGAAAATGTGTCAAACGGTCTATGAAACTAGTGTATGATGCTCCATGATCATATCAATGAACACAGCTATGATTTAATAAAAAAATTAAAAAATAAAATAAATAAAATCCCAGCAAATAAATAAATAAATAAATAAACATTGACCTATCTTGCAATAAAATGGTATTAATTCAAAAATAATATATAGCCAATATTTCTAATTTTGAGGAGAATGGTCATTCTTTATCTGTATTTTGCAATAATTTTGGTTTTCAAAGTAATTTAAAATTACTAGGTTTTATCATTGTGGTTTCCCCATAATCAACACACTACTATTCTCACACAGAAATAAACTAAGACGACATGTCTGCTTTTATTATAATATTGACACTGTTCCTACAACCTTGACAGCCCATATAATTTGGAATGTTATACTTAATAAAATTCTTAGACTGTGTCAAATAATATAGCACCTTTGGAAACCAATGCCCCACTTGCTATGAAACTGTACGTGCAATTTTCTTTTTAAAAGAATTTAGAAATAAACATCAAATTCTCATATAATTATTTCCTAGTTTAGTAAAATTGGACCTATGCATTAACCTTTAAGAATTTTACAGGAATGGACAGAGGTGATTTAAAGACCCATGACCGAACTTTTGTTACATTATCAATGCTTTTACTAAATTGGGTAATTAATCATGTCACTTTGAGAATTAAAAATGTTCTTTATAGTCAAATACTCTTTTTCCTTTTACTTACTAAAGTTAAAATACAAGTTTATTTTTAAATTTCCTCCCAGTTCAGTTTCACTGTGTGGTAACATGAAGTCGAGAGCAATGACAGACCAAGTGACAAAGAAATCAGATAAATGTGAGTACATGTCGCTGAAGTGCTCTCTGGGAACCGTAAAAATTTTTAACTGAAGGTAATAATAAATGAATAACTACAGGCATATAAAATTAAAAGCTGTTTCTTGGGGAATCCTTTTGAATATAGTATTCCAATCAGCCATAATAAATTCATAAAAATTACAGAGCGAAAGTAAACAAAAAGTCATTTTATGAGATCTTTTACTTTCTGTCTACTGAAGAAAGTGCTACTGTGGTGAGGTAGAACCACTTACAGAGAGTTAGAAATAAAATAATAAGTATTAGCTAAGTTATTATTTGGGTGATTTAATTATAAGAGAAACCACGGCAAATTGGAAAATTGAGTTTATCCTTTCTTGTTAACAATACGTCCTTTCTCTCCCTACTAAAATAACAATAAATGAATAAAAGGGCATAAATTCATGAAGAAGAAGCTTGAGCTAAGAGAGGCGAGCAGATAGGAGAAGTCAACACCTCTCAGAAGAGGACAGAGGGGGGGTAAACAGAGAGCCAAGAGTCTGCCGAGACAGGACGCGATAAAAACACACCAGGGAAAGTCTGGAAGTGTCTGCTCTGGTGGAAGGAACTTACCTTCAAAGGACAAGCTCTGATGGTGACAGTGGGGAGGCTCCTGGGCAGTGTTCCCAGCCCCCAGCCACCCTTCCCAAAGGCACGGACAGGTTCCAGGCATGCACATGAAGCCTTAGGAGGCCTTGGGGGTAACTTACTCTTAAAAGAGAACGTGGATAAAGACTGCCAGGATTTATAAATGCCTCTAATGTGATGGGAAGAAGCCAACCGGTCTGACCAAAACAAAATCAAAACAAAAATATTGGAAAGAAGAATCTGTGCAGGGAGCAGGAAAACCAACAGCAGTAACTTCACACACAATCAGAAGGGGCAGAAAAGATACACACTCTATCCCGTAAGAATAGGGCGCAAGAAGAAAGACATCAGAGAATGTGCTCTGGGAAACTGAAGAAACACCACAGAACAGTTAAAATCTTCAACCGAAGACGAACTTAAAGAAAAATTTCTAAAGCAGAACAAAAGACATGAAGTTTTTAAAGCAAGGTGAAAAACATTCTGAGTATCATTCCGGGAAAGCAAACAGAAACTAGAATACTATTAAAGAAATAATAGGAGACTGCTTCCAGGAAGGAAAAGCTGTGAGTTTCCAGATTGAAACAATAAGTTTAAAAAGGCCCATTTCAGAACATCAGAGATAAAAGAAAGTCCTAAAAATGCCCATGGATTGTAATTCTTACGGAGGGCAGGAGATCGGGGGCAGTAACGCGATGGGGGGGACACACCTGTGGGAGGACACTGTAATCTGAAGGACAGCACGCTTGGAAACAATGAAAAGGTGAACAAAACTGGAAAATGCCTTCAATATTCTGAAGAAAAAGCATTTTCAACTGGAATGCTACCCACCACCAAACTATCACGGCTGAGGACACAAAAAATATTTTATATGCCACAAAAACTATCTCCCACAAGCCCTATCTCTAAAATCCAGGAAAAGAAAATAAACGAAAGGGAAAGAAGTCTCAGAATCCAGGAAATACCTTTTAGAAGCTCTAACAGAAGTGGGGGTAAAGGGAATCCCAGGGCAGACTCAGGAAGACAGCTGTATATTAGGTAAGTCTGGAGAGAAACCAATCCAGCCAGAGAAAGGACAGGGGGTTAACAGCAGGGTGGGGAGCAGAGCTTAATAGACCACTGATGTGTCTGGCTGCAGCTGAGTTAAAAGCCACATGGAGGGCTTGTATTCCAAGGTTATACTGTGATGCAACCAGGGGGTGGTCCTTAAAAAACAACCCAAGAACAGGAGGATGGCTAAGGAAATGATTTCCTTGAAGGAGGAAGGGCTGCTTCTAGGGATGGTGAGAGACAGGTGCCTAAGAGATCAGGAGCCCAAAGGGTTTCCATGTGACTCAGTTAAAAGGAAGGCCATTGATTTATAACAACCCATTCCATGTAAATTCAGAGCAACCAAATAAAAAACCCAAGACCTATATCTCGAGCTCCTTCCGTAAGGGGAGTCCAGATTCCCAGAACAATGCATGGACAGTCCAAGATAGCTGCTCAACCATATTGATACCTGTTACTGCAGAGTTACTGTTTTGTTTTGAAAAGTCAACACTTGGGTACTCTTAACTTACTATTTACGTTCCTCTTTACTATTTATGTTCACTAATCTCCTTATTTAGTTCAATATTCATTCCTTTTATGTAATTATTTCTTTTAGCTTTATAACTTTTTGAATTGAATATTTACTTAGCTTACTTTCCTACTTTCTTGTTGAATAAGGTACAGATTTACGTCTGATATTCCAAAGGTTTACCTCTTTGGTGTTCCCATTACACTAAATCTAGATTTTCTGAGATTCAGGTCTGGGTTCTTCTCTAATCCAAATGATCACTGAAGTTACAGCTATGAATATTTTTGTGTATGCCCCAGGTGACTGATTTTATTCTCAACAATTTCTCGTTTTATTGTAAAAATATCTGATTTTTGGTTTTGAGATTTTATTGAGTTGCTTGGGGCCTAAGAGTTGAGTTTTGAAAAGTGCTTTTAAGCAGATTTATTCTGTTTTCATCTGGATGTGTTATCTTTCTGTCAATCTTCTTCCCTTTCTTAGATCACGTTATTCAGAGTCTTATTATTCTTATTTCTGTTTGGACTATTTAATCTGCCATTGACTGCAATGGATTAAGCAAAGTCTCCTATTACTATTCTGTCTCTCCTTGTATTTTCTGCAGCTATGCTTTTAGTAACACAATACTGTACTAGTTAGGGAGTAAAAACTTATACCTGTTTTACTCTCATTATGGAATTTAACTGTTTCTACTGCAAAAAGCCCTCAGGTAAAATGAAGAAACGAAAGCTAGGAATCTAATGGGGCGGTCTGCTCCACATGCCACGATCAGTGGTGGACCTGCAGCTCCAACTCCCGCCGGTCTGAGCCTTGAGCATGGAGAGAGGGACTCACCCCACACCCGCTCACACACTCACACACATGGGGGAACCGATGGAACAAGAAGAAAACATATAAAATGGTATCCATCATTATTCTTGAGCTGACAAGACATTCCAGGTGAACCCTGAATAGAGGCTGATTTGTGCTATCAATTTCCATGAAGAGCTTTCAAAATTGTCTTAGATTTATTTGACCCCATTACTTCTGAGTAGCAAAGATCTCCTTTTCTATTTGTGTTCTTTGAGGTTCCACATATTAGTGTATGTGCCCGGCATCCCACAAACGAGTAGGGAAAGAGACCCTCACACCTCAACAATATATGGTTCTTTACGTGAGAATATAATTATTAGTTCCTGAATAAATTACCTATGTTTTTTCTTAGTGTAGCATAACTATACCATGTTTATTTCGTTTGTTTCACATTAATATGAGGGTACACGATTAGGTTATATTGTTTGCATTTGTAAGGTAAAGCCTGAGTTGTAGTTGTTTCCAGGAAGTTGGCCATATACCACATACCCCTCTCCCTTTGGGTGAGAACTTGCCGAACCCTCTTCCCCCCACCCCACTTTTTGAATTTAATCACACTTTTCTCTTAAGTGAACATGTAGTTTTAATCCTCTAGTTTCAGTTTAGTATTGAGTACGTGTGATGCTGGCTTTTCCATTCTGAGATACTTTAGAGAGTGTTCTCCAAATCCATCCAGGTTGTTACAGAAAATATAAAATCTCCCATCTTTTTATGGCTGAATAGTACTCCATGGTATACGTATACCACAGTTCATTAATCCATTTGTGGGCTGAAGGGCATTTGGATTATTCCCACATCTTTGTGATTATGAAATGGGCTGCTATAAACATTCCAGTACAAGTGTTCTTATGGTAACTTTTTTTCTTTTGGGTAAATGCCTAAGAATGGGATGTCAAGAGCAAATGGAAGGTTGACTTTTAGTTCTTTGAAGATTCTCCATACTTCTTTCCAAAAAGGCTGTTCTAATTTGCTGTCCCACCAACAGCACATGAACGCTCCCTTCTCTCTGCGTTCATACCAGCTTCTGTTGCTTTATGATGTGGGCCACTTCACTGGGGTTGGTGATATCTCAAAGTAGGTATGATTTGCATTTCTCTGATAATTAGAGATGATGAGCATTTTTTCATTTGTTGGCCATTTACCCGTCCTCTTGAGAAAACATTCTGTTTGCATCTCTTGCCTAATTTTTAATGGGGTTATTTGGTCTTTTTGTTGATTTGTTTGAGTTCTTTGTAGATTCTGGTTATTAGCCCTCTGTTGGTTTTGTAGCATGCAAATACCTTCTCCTACTCTGAAGAATGTCTCTTTGCTTTGTTGATTGTGTCGTTAGCTATGAAGAAACTTCTTAACTTGATCCAGTCCCATTTATTAATTTTTGCTGTTGCTCTGATTGCCTTTGCGGTACCTTTCTATGTTTTATGACACCAACGTAGGTCAAGTCTCCAGAGTCTGTGTTCTATTCATTTAGAAGAAACTAATTTCATATCTAATTCTGGATCCTACCTCAAAAGTAAGTTTATATCTTGTAGTCCCAGTACTGTCATCTTCAAATATTCCTGCTAACAAATAAACTCATTTCATTTTTTTTTTTTTTTTTTGAGACTGAGTCTTGCTTTTTTGCCCCCAGTACAGTGCTGCGGCATCATACCTCACAGCAACCTCAAACTCTTGAGCTCAAGAGATCTTCTTGCCTCAGCTTTCCAAGTGGCTGGGGCTATAGGCACCCGCTACATGCTCGGCTATTTTTTAGACACAGGGTCTCGCTCTTGCTTTGGTCTCATTGAGCTCAGGCAATCCACCTGCCTTGGCCTCCCAGAGAGCTGGGATTATAGGCCTGAACCACCATGCCTGGTCCCACTTACTTCATTTTATTCCCTGTATAAATGAATTCAAATAAAATGTAATTTGTGTGATAACTGTGTAGCTAAAAGTCCTATTTTCATACAGATAAGAACTGATGCAATTTCTTTCAAATACTAGTTTTTGCAAATTCTATACGAATTATATAGCTTTGAATATTATTATTAACCTTTTGACTGTTTTAAAAAAAACTAAAATAAACCTGTCTAAAATTCATCTAAAAAGGACACCTGGGGTCCACCAGATCCATGGAGATGATGTAGCATGTTCAAATATCTTTAGTGATATCTTGATGTCATCCTTCTCCTTGTCAGCTGTATAAAATTAAGATGCTGACAACTTATTTTAAGAATGCTGTTTACTTCCTTTCCAAAGACCAAGCTTCAATATCAGAATCAGAAATTCTGACACAAAATGGTAAAAACAACATCATTCTACTTTCAAGCATTTTACTGCCTGGGAGTACTTTATAGAGAGGCAGCTGAAAGAGCCACCTTCTCCAGAGTGGCACTCAGGAAGCAAGCTTACGCCTCCTACCAAGCTTTGAAAGCAGAAGTCAATCAAGGAGACCTGTGTTTTTTCAGGTCTTAGCAAAACTGGAAAGACTTTCTCTTCTTTTCTTCTTATTCTTTTTTCAAATATAAGAATATCTGCCCAGAATCTACTGAATTAGAAACTAAAAAAAAAAAATCATATGAAATGATGCCTATTTGGTAAAGGTATATAACTATGCTAAGAGGACAAATCCTTTTATTTTAGAATATGCATGCTTCACCCATTTAAATTCATCAGGAAACTCAAGCTAGGAATGGTTATAATAGTACGTCTGGGGATCTCAGAGAATGCAACAATATTTTTAAATTCTCACCTCTTGCTTGCCATATCTTTGACCTATAAGAACAAAACGTACAATGATATAACCTTGGGTGTGCTGTGGCAACTTCTAGCAGGCATGCATGCACACACATGTCTTTTTCTTTAGCGTTCTCAACAGATACTACCAGAGATAAGTATTGAACAACAGTATTCTTAATCTCTTAGAGCTATGTAAAATTTATGCTACAAGAATAGAAGTAACATAAAAACACAGCCCAGAAATTATAGACAATATCAAAACAATTTCTACACGAAATTCTTAAGTTATATACATAGTTACATTTATAAATTGATGGACTTGGTAAAAGACAATTATTAAGTAAGGGATGTGAAATGCCCCCTGCTTACTAGAGCTAACCCGTTATCTGTAATTCCCACTCTCCAACAATAGCCTCACGGTTAACACTAACTCTATCCAGAAACTGTCCTCATTTCTTGAACATAAAATCAGGCTAAAACAATCCTAAGTTACATACCAATCCCCCTCTCCTGCCATCTGCAAAACCTAACTCAAGACGGATTAGAGACTTAAATGCAAGACCTGAAACCATAAACATTCTAGAAGAAAACCTAGGAAAAACTTCCAGACATTGGCCTTGTCAAGGAATTTGTGACTAAGACCCCTGAAGAAAATATGACATAAATAAAAATAAATAGAAATTTAGTAAATTAAAAACTTCTGCACAGCAAAAGAATTCATGAGTAAATACACAACATGCAGAACAGGAGAAAATATTCACAAGCTGTATATCTGGCAAAGGAAGAATACCCTCCTTCTACAAGGAACTCAAACAAATTAGCAAGAAAAAAACAAATAACCCCCTTTGAAAAGTGGGCAAAAAATATGCACAGATATTTTTAAAAATAAGATACAAATGGCCAACAAACAAATGAAAAAATGCTCAACACCTCTAAGCATCAGAGATATGCAAATTAAAACCACAATGTGAGACCACCTGAACACTGTCAGATTGGTTGCTATTGAAAAGTTAAAAAATAACAGATGTTGGCTCAAATGTGGTGAGAAAGAAATGCATCAAATACACTGTTGGTGGCACAGTAAATTAGTACAATCTCTATGGAAAACAGTGTGGAGATTATTCAAAGAACTAACCGTGGACTTGCCATTAGATCTAACAATTCCACTGCTGGGTATCCACCCAAAGGAAAAGACCCCAGTAGTCATGTGTTTATTGCTGCACATTTCATAAGGGCAAAGATACAGAATCAACCTAAGTGCCCATCAATTGATGACTGTATAAAGAAAAAAAATACACATATATACACATATGCACGCACACATGTAACATGGAACACGACTCACACATTAAAAAGAACTGGATGGAACTAGGGCCCGTTATCTCAAATGAACTTTCTTAGGAATGGGGGAACAAACACTGCATGTTCTTTTGTAAGTGGACATTTATGAGTGGGAGATAAGCATTGGGTACACAGTGGAGTTCAGGACAGTAATGAGACTCTGGACTCGAAGGGAGGAGGTTGGGAGGGGGAAAAGGGGTGAAACATTACCTACTGGGTACAATGCACACCATTCAGGTGTGAAAGCCCTAACTTCACCACTGTGCAATTCATCTATGTAACAAAAACCATGTGTACCTCATAAATCTATTGAAATGAATTTTAAAAACACAAAAAGGTTAATTAAAATACAAACTATTTGAATTCCCTTTTATAGGAAAGTTAGAATTTATTTACCTCATGGTTTACATACCTTATAAATCCTATTTAAAAATTCAAGCGCAGGAAACATCCAATTCTCTAATTTTTGTCTTTCCTTTTTAGACAGACACTAACCACAGGTACTCACTGCTTTTCAATTCTCAGACCCTGGAATCATTAGCGTTTGAAGCTCCTGCTCTCACTTGCATGAGCGATCCGACAATCCCACCATACCACCTCTGGCACCACTCAGCAGCCCTGTGCATTTGTGGCGTTGGATGTAGAGTAATCTCTCCCACCTGCTGGCCCCCCAGAATCATCCCACCATTTTCACTATCCATGTCTTCAGTATTTCATTTTTTCCTTTAACTCTTCTTTGTTTTTACATTCTTCTGGTTCATTCACAAGTTCCAAGGTTAATGTTTAAAGGTGATTTGGTAGATAAACACAGGTCAGATATTCTCAGTATTACTGATAATTAGATAGTACAAATAAGTGCATCAGTTAGACCCTATTTACATCACACCAGAGGAGCAAAACTTCAGGGAAGCTGCTGGTTCAAAGTGCAGGGTGCCTGTTGTGTCTCTGCCCACGACCTTTCCAGAATCCAGAAGGGGAAGGTGAATCAGCAACACAGGAGGACAGTGTGGACAGTCAGCTTTGAGGGACAGGAGGCCTCCAGTGGGCTGCTTGACCACTTGGAGGAGATAGGGACACTATCTACTATTTAAATTTTTTTTTTTTTTTTTAGAGACAGAGTCTTACTTTGTCACCCTTGGTAGAGTGCTGTGGTTCACAGCTCACAGCAACCTCCACCTCTTGGACTTAGGCAATTATCTTGCCTCAGTCTCCCAAGTAGCTGGGACTATAGGCACCTGCCACAATGCCTGGCTATATTTTGTTGCAGTTTGGCTGGGGCCGGGTTTGAACCTGCCACCCTTGGTATATGGGGCCGGTGCCCTACTCACTGAGCCATAGATGCTGCCCACTATCTACTGTTTTAGCACCAGCACCATAGAAAGACAATCTCCACAGAGCTGTAAAGGATAGACCCCAACACTGTGGTCTAACTTTGAGGATAATGGTTCAATTTTGACAGCAGCATTCAGACGGCCAGTTATTTCACCTGGAAGTACCTGCCACGCAGACATCTCCTATGAGAAGACAGAATATGCCCAACTCACAGGCTGTCAGCAGAACTCTGCCGTGACGGAACCGTTCTACACTTTTGCCACCCAATACAGTAGCCACTTGCCGGGGGTGGCTATTGAGCATTAGAAATACTAAGTGTGACTGAGGAGATGATGTTTTAAACTCTAAGGCCAAGTGCGGTGGCTCACATCTGTAATCCCAGCACTCTGGGAGGCAGAGAGGATCGCCCGAGAACAGCCTGAGCAAGAGCGAGATCCCATCTCTACTATAAACAGAAAAACTAGCCAAGCATTGTGGCAGATGCCTGTAGTCCCAGCTACTCGGGAGGCTGAGGCAAGAAGATCACTTGAGCCCAAGAGTTTGAGGTTGCTGTGAGCTATGATGATGCCACAGCACTCTACCCAGGGGGACAGACTGAGATTCTCTTTCAAAAACAAACACAACAACAACAACAAAACTGTACTTAATTTAAATGAATTTAAGTTTAAGCAGGCCCCCGTGACTACCATATAGGACCTTGCAGCTCTAATTTAGCCCCCCCCCCCACACACACACACACTCATGCCCTGAGGAAGATCCTCCACAGCCACTCACTCCTAGTGACTCTTAGTGATGTCCACAAAGTCGCTCCAGTACATCCTCAGAAGTCTTGCCTGGACCCCTTTCTTTCCCTCCTCCCTCACTCAGCAGTGACCATTTCAGCTGGTCCAGCCCCACGCTCTCATTGGGCGAGCCCTACAGAATTGTATAAGCACCCAAGCATGTGCATGTCTTTATTTCTTCAATAGATACTAAATTATATCTTTTTTTTCTTTGAAGTGTTAGTAGATTTTTAAAAGTAGATCTACACATCGTTTATACTGAAACATGCTATTTGGGAGTGCTTATCATTATATCTGGTAGTAACATTGGCTCTGTTAGGCAGGGACTTACAGGATGGCCTGGTAAACCCAGGGAGCCAAGGACTTTCTGCACTGCATTTGATCTCTGTCACTCAAACAAATGTTTTATCGCTTCACATATTATGTGATTCATTCATTTTTCTTTATACTTCCCTATCATGTATGTTTTGCATATTTGCATATTTACATTTTGATGTTAGATCTGATGTTAATTCTGTTCAGTTTTAATTCACATATTCTGTTTCTAGATTACCAATATGCTACTTCATCTGTACATTTTTTTTTTTTTTGATCAATTGAAGGGGATTGAAAAACCACCAAGGACTTACACATTCATAGTATTGAATATTCAAAACATGCCCATATTCTACAACACGACTTCACATTTTCTATTCTTTCACAGAATAAGAAAGAGAGAAGAAGAAGAAACAGAGGCAAGTGAAAATAAGAGGGGAAGGAAAGAGGCTCTGGGACGCTCCAGGAGAACACAGGTCAGGTCTGGGACAGGGCACAGGGTCTGAGCCCATCGGAGGGTGCGCGTCTCAGGAAACTATCAGAAAGCAGAGACTCAGGGACATGTCAGGGTCTGGGAAACGCCTTGTAAGTCCAGGAAGACTCTAGAAGGGCACAAGTAGGCAGGCAGCAGGCAACATTACAAAAGAGCCTCACCAACAAAGAGAAGGGATGTCCCTTAAGATTCCACTCAGATTAGCGTCTGATCTGTGTAAAATTTCCATTCATCCCTGAAATAAGTTAAATAAGAAAAACGTTTACCTGTGATGTGCCGAGTAACGTGGACCGCGGATGTGGCCTATTCCTCGGCAGCCTGGAGTCGGACAAACAGCTTGACCCGGAAGGATTTTCACATCATTTGCTCCTTCAAGGAAGTAAGAGAACAGACCTTGAAAACACCCTCATTGGAGAAGACCTTAGAAGAACTAAAATAGGTAAATGAGGTTAATTAAGACTTTACATATTAAAAATAAACCATCACTAAAAGACACTCATTGATTACTTATATTTTACAAAACAATTTACCAGCAAATATCAGTGCTATGATAAATAACACTAACAGACAACATCGGATGGAGGGGAAAATGAATCGATGTTAAAGAAGTTTATGAAAAAATACGAGAACATTCACTTATTTGTCAGATATGCGAGGTCTGGGTTGTGGTTCCCCAGTGAAATCCTCACGTGGCCACCGCGAAGCCCCCCAGATGCTGGACAGAAACTGGGTAAGGCAGCTGGGTGTCGGGGAGACAGCAAGGGTGGCCTCCACCTCGCATAGGAGCTGTCCACGCTGGGGGAGCTCTGCTGTCACACCACACGGCAGCATAGTGTGAGCGATGCTCACATGCTGCATGTGGTGTGCGCCACTGTATACAGTGCTCTGGGATGTAACGTCTGTCCTATATGTCAACCACTCAGGGCCACAAACGAATTCTGTCAAGGCAATGTACCCCTAAAGATTATGAGGATTAAACCCCCCATGCCCTGTTTTACGATTTTCCTCAGTCTTCACACCCCCCCCCCCCACACACACACACATTCTCTCCCTCTCCCCTCTGAGACATTAGCTCCTGGGGCACCCATCCCACACACCACCCACTCTGGGTCTTACGTCTCAGACAATCCCATCCTAGCCTTCTCCCCTCCCAGCTCCCAAACTTCCATTCCTGTTCAACAAACTCCTTCCTTCCTCACCTGGTCTCAGTATTTTCTCCAGCCCCTGGCTCTAGCTTCCCTGGGCTGCCGGCTGAAGCCCTCCTCACTCGCCAGGAGCCTCAGGCGCAGCCTGGGAGCCAGTGCCCTCTTCCTCCTCCTTGACCCACCTCCACTTCTGGAGCACGCCTCTTAGACTTCTGCCATCTGAGGCTGGCGGTGTGTGAGTCTCGTCCACCTGTCTGCTGTGCCTCGTCATGCAGGGAAGGCTGGCACCCGCCTCGCCATGCTCTACTCTGTCCCAACTGCAGCAATCACCAAGGCCAGCTCAGTACCCACCCGGTCATGCTGCCCCATGTCACCCTGCAGACGTTAACCTCCCTCTGGCTCACACACAGAAAACCCTCTGGAGCTTGTTTTCACCCCAACGGCTCTGCTCCTAAAATCACTAAGCAACACCCCAACCGACTGTAAGATCCCATCCTTCCCAACTGCATGCTCAGCGTGCTGATGCTATTTTCTTCCTCACTTTTCTTTCTTTTCTTTTCTTTCCTTCCCTTCCTTCCCTTCCTTCCCTTCCTTCCTTTCCTTCCCTTCCTTCCTTTCCTTCCCTTCCTTCCTTCCTTCCTTTCTTTTTTTTGACAAAGTTTCAAGCTGTCGCCCTGGGTAGGGTGTTGTGGCATCACAGCTCACAACAACCTCCAACTCCTGGGCTCAAGCGATTCTCCTCCTCTGCCTCCCAAGTAGCTGGAACTACAGGCGCCTCCCACAACGCCCGGCTAATTTTTTGTTTGCAGCCATCATTGTTGTTTGGAGGGCCCAGGCTGGATTCAAACCCGCCAGCTCAGGTGTATGTGGCTGGTGCTATAGCCGCTAGAGCCATAGACGCTGGGCCGCTGATGGTATTTTCAACATCAGTGGAATTTTCTGGCCATTAGCTTCCCTTTTTTTCTCTTTCTCAGTCCCTTCTTCATAAGCCCATTTAACTTAGATTCTACCAATCATTATTTGATCCTTTATTGCAAATAAAACACTCCTGCCTCTGTGGGGGAAAAAGCCAACGACAGTGGGTCAGTTGAACACCCTGCTGGCTGCTCTGTGTTTTGCACAGCTAAGTTCTCCTGGAAAAATACTATGCACGGTGCAAACTGGGGGTTACCAAAGCCTCACTGTTGATGCCTTCCCTGACCCCCACCTTCAGTTACCCCTGACACCCACCTTCCGCTTTCAGTAGCTGTTGCTAAGGGAGGACACGGGAGCCAGCGGGCAGGAATGCCGTCTCCCCATCATCCCCCTCCTTCGTGTCACTACAACACACAGAGTGTTTCCCCACCCCAAAGCCTGCTGAGCCTCGTATGTTGCTTCCCATCTGCTGCCCATTCTCCAGGTCAGCAGGTCATCATATATTTCAATGGCTCCTTGACTAAACATACTTTAGTCCCCCAACATTATTAAAAAAAAAGACAGACATTATTAAAAAAGTTTTCTAAAAGACATTATAAAAAATTATTAATAACAATTTTGCACTATATACAGACATGTATTTTCATATTTTCAAGAAGAATTAGAAGTTTTCCATGTAGAAATACTATGTACTTCGAAAGAATTATTTCTATATATTTCAGATTTTATGTTGTCCTGTTAAACTTTAATTCTCTAATTATTAATCATATACAGTGGATATTTGTATATGGAACTTAAAAAAATACAATAATGGCAAACATTTAAAAAAGTACTCTAATCAGTCTGAATTATGAAAGTAAAAGTCATTTCCTATTTTCATTTATATAGGCTCCTGGCAAGATGACTGAGGGCAGGAAAACTAACAGGCAAAATGCATATTTTATAACTTAAAACATGAGGATCTATATGACAAAATTTGGATAAGTAATCACATATAAAAGAAATAAAAGCAACCATTTGCAATGATTCGTTTTTTTTTCAGTGAGGTTTAAGATGAAGGACATTTCTCTCATAAAACAATAGCTCTTGACATAGAAAAGGAGCAATTAAGAACAAAAAAGACTTATTGCACTTGAGTATTTAAAAAGGCCACACTGAATTGTAGATTGCATTCCATGAAAAACCGAGTTACTTTCATAGAAGACAAACTCAAAAATTTCTACAAAAGTTACATAATATATGTAGAAATAATAATAGAAAGAATATATAGAAACATATAGAAAATATATAGAAATTAAAGGCACATGGAGGATATACATATACGATGAGTATATAAATCCAATATGTATATAATATGGGAGAACAGGGGAAATGAAGTAGAAATCACCAAAATATTATTTATTTATTTGCTATACAATTATACATTTATTTTAAATTAGAGAAAGGGAAGAGAGTGGGGGGAAGAAATGAGAAAGAGGGAGAAAAGAGAACAGAGAGCAGGGAGTGACAGAGTGGAAGTGGGCTGGGAAGAGAGAGAAAAGGAGAGAATGGTGTCATAACCCCCAAAAGAAAGGAAGAATGTCAGCCAAAGAAATTTGTTTAAAAACAGTCTACAATGTTGATTACTCAAGTAAAAAGCAAAATTATGAAAGCTAACCTACATTTAGATAAAGACTATTGACATTTTTGGGTTTTAATGATAAATATGAAATTCCTTGGTTTGTAGGAAAAACAAACAGATTGCCAATGAAGGTAGGCAAAAAGGCAAAATTCCTTTGTCGTTCTCACTGGCTGAGGGTCCTTCACCACTCTTTTCAGGGTAACTGGCTTCTCTTACAGGTAAATGGACCTATGTTAACAAAAAGTAACATCCTGCTTGGTCAATTTATACTTTTGCTCATGGCAAGTGGAAGCCAGGGATACTTCAGCTAAATCTGTGTGGATTTTAGAATCTGGCCATATTCTAAGGCTTTTAAGTATGACAGTTATTATTGCCTTCTATGAGATAATAACTGCTTCCCCATTTGTTTTGAGTTGCAGGTGTGGAGATAGGGGCTAATTGAGATGTGCCAGGGGAATTTTTTTATAAATTTAATTTAATTTTGTTATCATCACTTTTTTTAATTAAATCATAGCTGTGTACATTAATGCAGTCATGGGGTACCATGCGCTGGTTTTATACACAATTTGAAATATTTTTATCAAACTGGTTAACATAGCCTTCCTGGCATTTTCTTAGTTATTGTGTTAAGACATTTATATTCTACATTTCATAAGTTTCACATGTACCCTTGTAAGATGCACTGTAGGTGTGGTCCCACCAATTACCCTTGCTCCACCCATCCTTTCCCCTCCACTCCCTTTCCTTTTCATATATTCTTGGGGTATAATTGGGTTATAGCTTTCAGATGAAAGCTATGAATTAGTTTCATAGTAGGACTGAGTACATTGGATACTTTTTCTTCCATTCTTGAGATACTTTGCTAAGAAGGATATGTTCGAACTCCATCCATGTGAACATGAAAGAGGTAAAGGACGTGAAAGATCTCTATAAAGAGAACTAAGAAACTCTAACAAAAGAAATAGCTGAAGATGTTAACAAATGGAAAAACATATGCTCATGACTGGGAAGAATCAACATTGTTAAAATGTCCATACCACCCAAAGGAATGTACTATTTTAATGCAATCCCTATTAAAGCTTCACTGTCATACTTTAAAGATCTAGAAAGAATGATACTTCATTTAATATGGAATCAGAAAAAACCTTGAATAGCCAAGACATTACTCAGAAATAAAAACAAAGCAGGGGAAATCATGCTACCAGATCTCAGACTGTACTATAAATCGATAGTGATCAAAACAGCATGGTACTGGCACAAAAACAGAATTTTTTCTTTGTTCCCCACACTGGCTTTTTCATCATGTCTGGTTGTTGAAGTTCGGTGGGTCTTTGCTGCAGCCTGGTGTAATTTGCTTTGTACCTTATGAAAATTCTTTAAAGCTTCTAGCATGTGACTGGCACTCTTGCCTGGTGCCACTCCTGGTGGCCATTGATGTTTAATGGGAATCTGTAGAGGAAGTGGAGTTAAGCATGTGAGCTCAGATTGCCATTCTGGGCCAAAAGTCTTCAAGATGACTTCCCGGAGGCATTTGATCCTGACTGCTCCCCAGCGTCCCACCTGGGGGAGGTTGGGGGAAGGGAAAGGGTAGCTTTTGATTTAGATGTGTGCCCCCCTGAAAAATTATCTATTTATTTTATGCAATAAGTGGTGTAATATATAATTTGTGTATGTAAGAATTTATAAAAATGAGTCGATTTTCTGAAACTTAAATTCACTAATCAATGTTCACATAATTATAAACTTTTAATAAATTATTCCTATCTAAGCCAATGTTTTCCACTTTACTCCCATTTTTGCACTGTTTTCTTTTTGTTATAAAATAAAGGTCATGTCTATATAGCAAATTCAGAGAAAATTTTCGTTCTTCAGAATTTTATTGCTTAAAAGTTTCCCACATTTCTTAACTGCTTGGGAAGATTTCTCAGAGGGCACATATTAAAGTCAAGAGTAAGAAGAGAGAATAACAATTTCAAGTGCTAAAAAATCAGCCATTTTTGTGTGTTCCTTTAGAACACTAGTTATAAATCAACAACTACCACCTTACAACAAAAGGTGAATTTGTGCTTTCAATATGGATTTGAGGCATTCAGAGAAAGAGGTAAACTGTTTTCTTTCATATAGTTCTAGTTATGAAATCTACCATCAGATTGGGACAAATACATATATACTGTGTTTGGGGAGAGATAATATCAGAAATTGTCAATAAGAAAGAGACACAAGACACTGCACGAGGTCTGACAATGAAGTTCACAAACTCATTTCAGAAGAAGTGCTACGTATCTCATTGCTGAATATCACTATGGTCACCTGTGAAGTACTTCATTGGGGAAGCTATGCACCAACACTATTGCCTAGTCCACCCTTCAAAGCAATTATGGAATGCTTTTACTGGAATGGCCATCAGAACTGTCATCATATTACCCTTGATGTCCTAAATGTCATGAAAATGTCTTCCTTTCAGTATTTCCTTTACTTGGGGGTAAAGGAAAAAGTCATGGGGACCAATGATCAGGTGAGGAGGGAGGGTGTTTCAATACAGTTATTTTTTTTCTCCCTCACAGGGAGTTCCATGTGAGCTGCAAGAGCTATCTTTATACACACTATTCTCAGGCCAAGATTTTCAGTTAAGATTTTCCTAAATGTTTCTCTATTGATGTTTACTTGGTCTGCTATACTTCTCATAGTCAGCTGATGATTGTTGCACAATTTGACGAATTTTTGCCATGCTTTCGCTGGTTCTGCTGGTTAGTAGCCATGCTAACTTCTATTCATTTCCTTCCCTTCAGAAAATGTTTAATCCATTTGTACACTCCTGTTTTATTCATGGCATTACTCCAATACACTTCAGTTAACATGTCCTTGATTTCACTTCCACTCTTGCCAAGTTTAACAAGAAATTTGCAAATGTTTGTTCATTACCCTTATTCAAGTCCTGATGTTCTTACAACAGCACATTAAAAAACACAGAACAATAATGAACTCCACTCAACAAGACAGTGCCACATGTCAGCAGGATCACAGCTGTGAGACAGTGATAAACCGAGTTTATAGAAACTTAGTGAGTTGTTTGTACAATACTGCCAATGTAAGTGCATGGTGGCAAGTTCACAAACTTAATTGTCAGACTTTGTATTTAGTATCCTAAAGGTATCCTCCAAGTAGTACAACAACAATGATTATATATATTATATACAAACCCATTGATTATAGTGGTTTTATAAAAGTGAGTATGTGACTACAAAGAAGTGACTTTGATTCATTTTTAGCACCATTGTTATTACCATGGACTCTGATTGCTCTATCCATGCATCAATTGCAGTTGCCTTCCATGGTGATATGGCTTCTCCGTGTTAATTCCTCTTACACCAAAAAATATTGGGGCAGTTAAATAAAGGTTGAATTGTCCAAGAAGCATATGCCTATTGGATTCCATTGATCTCTTCTGTGCCTGTATTCTCAGAAAACTTTGGGGTGAAAATGTTATCAACTGACTCCAAGTTTTATAAGGAATCAAGTCAGCATCATTCTGGTTTTGATGCCTCCATTTGTATTTTCTGTGTGGGTCTCTTTTGCTTTCTAGTGTCTAAGAACAGATTAAATTTAATGACAGCCAGTTTCTACACTAGCAAGAAATATGTATGTAAAGATCATTTTTTTTATCCAATATGTTCTTTCTTTCACCAATTGTAAACATTTGATTGAAGGTTAAATCCTGGAAGACATTGCCATTCAAATCTTTGAATTCAGATTGATTTTTAGACCGAAGAGTCATCCACTTGTGGGGTCTCGAGGTGGAATGAAGGAGGACTTAAAGGTTGCCTGTCTCTGGGGTGGCGTTTCAGTCTTTATAAGAAGAGCTGTTTTATTCTGGATATAAAACTGGGATTATAGAGGATAATAGAGTGAAACATCTAGGGATTTAACAATGAAATCTCCTATATTCTTGTTTGAAAAGTCCATTAGAAAACTCACAATGTACTTTGGTTCTTCTCTTTTTGTGAATAGAATAGTTCTGTCTGTACCTGGTAAGGATTCAGGCCAGCAGGTACATCTTCCTTCTGCCAAGTCTGTGGCTTCATATTTTTCCACCTCTGTGTCTTCATTTTTGAGTTTTGAATCTTCAATAGCTCTTCATCTGCCCTAAGATCTTGAGCCATTGGTAATTAGCTTCTAGGTTCCCCTCATCTGAACAATAAGGTGGTGGCCAATATGAGCAAGAGCTGAAGTGAGGGAGAAGGCTTATTGTGAGGCCAGTCAATGCTCACTCCCTGCCCTGGGTCCTTTTGGGACTCTGGTGGTGGTAGCGGTGTTACTCTTTATCTAAGCTCTAGACAAACGGGCCCCACTGTCATTATGAGTCTTTGTGTAAGAAATGAAACTATGATTGATGTGGAGAACACAAAAAATATAAAATGAATAGAACATGAGCAAAAGAACAAAAAAAAAAAAATTAAGATTATTTGGAACTCTACTGATTAAAGAGCACATCTTGTGTTATCTTTTGGCCAAATGTTGTATCTATTTTATTCGTGTGGAGTTTTCACTTGAATAAAAGCCAAAAGGCCACGAAGCAATCTGGTTAAATCGTAGTTCTTCACTCTTTAATCCAAAAATAGGCTTTTATTAACTTCCAAAAGGGAGTTGAGGTAAGGTGGTCTCTGGAGTTCCTACTGTCTGTAACAAATTTCCATGATAATTATTCTCCAAAATGGAGACCCTTACTCCGGATCTTCATATGTGGCCAGTGAAATACAAACCACCAAGGTCAGTCATCTGCAGAGTTTCACAGCTTTTGGAAAGACAGATTGAATTCTGCATAGAAATCTGAGCCTACAGATAACTCCAATTCAGACCTTGTTGTAGGCAAGTGGTTCCTGGATTTAAAGTTAATGAAACCAAGTTTTGCTTTTCTTGAGTTTATTCTCTTAAATTTCAGTTTAAGTATTTCCAGTAAAAAGAGAAGACTATCAACTCTTATTTATTTATTTATTTATTAAAAATTTATTTATTTTTATTGTTAAATCATAGCTGTGTACATTAGTGCAATCAAGGGGTACAATGTGCGGGATTCATATATAATCTGAAATATTCTCATCAAACTGTTCAATGTAGCCTTCATGGCATTTTCTTAGTTACTGTATGTCGGCATTTGTATTCTGCATTTAGTAAGTTTCGCCTTTACCCGTTCTAAGATGCACCGTAGATGTGGCCCCACCCGTTACCCTCCCTCCACCAAAGGACTATCAATTCTATGCTGCCTTTTGTGACAATATTAATCCAAACCAAGGAGAGAGGCATTAGAACCATCCCACTAAATTTACACTGAAACATTCTTTCTTTACTTTGTAAACTGCAAACCACAATAGGTTGAGTATTCCTAATCTAAACATCCAAAATCTGAAATCTGAAATTATTTGAGTACCAACATGATGCTCAAATGCTTATTGTAGCATTGCGGATTTTGGATTAGGGGAGCTAAGCTATTAAGTATAATGAAAATATTTCCACATTTGAAAAAATCCAAAATTGGTAAACACTTTTGGTCCCAAACATTTGGGAGATAGATAATCAACTTGTAGTTGAAAAACCTGGTTGAGTTTCCAAAACTTTGAAATGAATCTTACGGAGTGAAATCCTGGTTGAGTTTCATGTATACTCAGGGAATTATTTTCTTATCACTAGAATAATTTACTAGTCTCAGGAGAGTGATTTTCAACTGGTGTACCATGGTGCCATGAGGGGATTTTAGGTAAGCCACAAATATTTTTAAAGATCATTGATATTTTCAAAAGAATTTCAAAGCACATTAAGTATATTCTTTTTAAAAATACATATAATTTAAGTGCTGCAGAAGCTTAACTATAGGTTCAGGTGTGCCATGAGATAAAAAGAGGTTGAAAAACACTGCTCTAGGATGAGACCCTCTGGTAACATGGAGATTGAGTCTCACCTTTCTAAATTCAGGCTAGTTGGCTTGGGCTTTTTCAGCTGTGGTAATCTGATTCCTATCTCCCTAATCTCTTGCTGGAGTCCCCATGGCCTAAGAACTCTTGTCAGCTTCCTCCTGGTACACATCTTCATCATGTATTCTTTGTTTGATTCTTGAGGTCCACGCTTTACCCCATTTCTACCCTCCTCTGTGCTCTAAAATGCTGATATTCTGAACTGCACCGTCTGGCCTTCCTTGCCCATTAATGTCCAACTGGCTTTTTGGAGTCAATGGCAAAAATTAGAGGGTGGAACAAGAAGGATGGTGAGGTGCTTATTTCCCAGACTCTTCCTGTTTGTCAATCTCATGGTGGTGGCTGCTTCTTACTGCCACAGACCACATCTCCTGTCAAACAGACTTTTCTCAGCTCCAGCTCCCTCCCTGTGGTCCTCAATGACATTTGTGTTCTAATTCCTGAAACTTCTGAATACTATTTCACATGAATACAGGGTCTTACATATATAGTTAACTTAAGGATCTTGAAATGAAGACTTTATAGTGGATTATCTAGTTGGGACTTAAATGCAATTGAAAGTATAACATCCTTAAGAGATGAAGATAGAGGGGCATTTGACTATATACAGAAGAAAAAAAAAAAAACATGCAAAGGTAAGATGCTACAGTGCTGGCTTTGAAGATGGAGCAGAGGGCCATGGCCAAGGAATGAAAGTATTGCAGCTGTAGATGCTGGAAAAGGGAAGACATTGGTTATCCTCTAGAGCCTCGGGAGAAAGAGCGGCCAGCACCTTAATTTAGCTCTGTATGGCTCATTTTGGTCTTCAGGTCTTCAGAACTGTAAGAAAAATACTTTCTGTTATTTTAAATCATCAAGTTTGTGATCAGTTTTTTCCAGGGATGAGAAAACTAATACACGTCTCTTGCCCTCTCAGGCCTATTGAAAGTTGCTGCTGTTGCTAACTCCAGGTTGCACTTCGGCCCTTTGTTTGTCTCCCTTAATCTTCCCACACCTTTGTAAGATGTCCTACTCCTGACACTCAGTTGAGTCACCTTTTAATGCCTGCCACTTGCTCCCTGCTTGTACCCTCACTGAAGTGCCCCTGTTCCTCTGCCAAGACCAGGAGAATTATGGCTAGAAGTTCTCATTTAACTTTCAAGGAGTTCCATGCAGGCAAGGACAATGAGTTTTGTTTTGTTGTCTGTGTTTATGAATGGATTAATTAGTGTGGGAACACTGACAGTCTGTATTTGGGAAAATATACTGCCATACCACTGGAGCAGGCATCAAAAGGATCCTTAAAGGCTGTCATTTACATTTATGCAAATATACCATATGATCTGAGCTACACATGATCTGGCAAGTGTTACATAAATAGCCTTTATCTTGTCAAAGCAAGGTCTACTTTGCCAACCATAATATGAAAGTGAAGTAATTCAATAGTGAAATAATTCATTCTTAAAATGTTCCAAATAGTACGTGTACAGCATGGACTTTCTGAAGATATTTTATTCTTTGTTGATGTGTCATAAGTAGCCAGTCTGGAAATTTCAAATTGTCTGATACCATCGAGCGTGTGTATACACACACACACACACACACACACACACCCATCACACACACTGTACTCACACATACACTCACACACAAGGTCTAACAGTTTATCTTGTGGCATTTTAGTCCCAGTAAAGAAATTAAAGGTCAGTTTGTGGTTTTATAACTGCAGAACATAAATATATTATCTGATATTGAGCTAAAGTCCAGAATTAGTCTGTAAGCTGGAGAACTTCTACCCTGATGTTCTTAAAGCATAACAAAATGTGTTGCCCTCTGTAGGACAGATTTAATAGGTTTTTATAGATCTGAACCAAGCAATTATTTCCCAACCCCAGCTATCCTGACCTTTCCCATCATTGCTGTTACTATCATAACAAGCGTTTTGTACTGAGCAGGTACCTTCAACACACACTCTCCCTAAAGTCTTAGGGAGAGCTTTAATGTTCAGCTGTGCTCTTCTGTTCTGAACCCAAAAGGTTTTCTAAGAGAAACTAAAAAGAAAGACAGGAATTTGAAAGTATCTGAAAGTGTGTTTTATATGTTTTCACTGAAACACTTTTTTTTTTTTTTTTACTTAGGGGACCCTTGATTGGTTGATTTTCTGCAGTCCTCCAAATAATATAGTTTCCACTGCTTTAGTGATCAGTTGACTTCCACCCAACCACTCTTTTGGAGACTATTTTATTTTCTTAAAAGCACTTTTATATGGAATCAGGAAAAACCTGGAATAGCAAATATATTACTCAGAAATAAGAACAAATCAGGAGGTATCACATTACCAGACTTCAGGCTATATAATAAATCTATAGTAATCAAAACAGCATGGTACTGGCACAAAAACAGCAGTAGATTTATGGAACAGAATAGAGAACCGAGAGATGAACCCAGCTACTTATCACCATTTGATCTTCTACAAGCCTATCAAAAACACTCAGTGGGGAAAAGAGTCCCTATTTAACAAATGGTGCTGGGTGAACTGGCTGGCGACCTGTAGAGGACTGAAACTGGACCCCCACCTTTTACCATTAATAAAAATTGATTCTCACTGGATAAAATATTTATACCTAAGACATGAAACTACAATAATAATAGAAGAGAGTGCAGGGAAAATAGTTGGAGAAATTGGCCTGGGAGAATATTTTATGAGGAGGACCCCCCGGGCAATTGAAGCAGCATCAAAAATACATTACTGAGATCTGATCAAACTAAAAAGCTTTTGCACAGCCAAGAACACAGTAAGTAAAGCAAACGGACAAGCTTTAGAATGGGGTTGACTCTTACTAAAGGCTTACTAAGCTTTAATGTTCATCCGTGCTCTTCTGTTCTGAACCCAAAAGGTTTTTGCAGGTTATACTTCTGACAAAGGTCTGATAACTAGAAACTACTGAGACTTAAAACTAATCAATAGTCAAAGAATAAATAACCCTATTTCTATGTGGGCAGGAGACTTGAACAGAAACTTTTCTGATGAAGACAGGCACATGGCCTACAAATACATGATAAAAATGCTCATCGTTAATTATCAGAGAAATGCCAATCAAAACCACTTTGAGATATCATTTAACTCCAGTAAAATTAGCCCATATCACAAAATCCCAAAACTACAGTTGTTGGCGTGGATGCAGAGAGAAGGGAATGCTTCTACACTGCTGGTGGGAATGCAAGCTAATATGACCTTTTTGGAAAGAAGTTTGGAGAACACTCAAGGAACTAAAAGTAGACCTACCATTTGAACTTGCAATTCCTCTACTAGGCATATACCCAGATGATCAAAAATTATTTAACATATAAGACATTTGCACCAGAATGTTTATTGCAGCCCTATTCATAATAGCCAAGACATGGAAACAGCCCAAGTGCCCATCGACTCATGAATGGATTAACAAATCATGGTATATGTACACCATGGAATACTGTGCAGCCATAAAAAGATAGAGACTTCACATCTTTTATGTTTACCTGGATGGAGCTGGAACATATTCTTCTTAGTAAAGTATCTCAAGAATGGAAAAAAAAGTATCCAATGTACTCAATACTACTGTGAAATCAATATATAACCACCTACACACTCATACAAATGGCAAAACATAACTATAGTCCAGAAAGTAGAAGGGAAAAGGAGAGGGAGGGGAAGGGGGATCGGGTATTTGGGGGAACTTCACCAATGTGCATGATGCAATGGTACATTTCAAAACTATTAAGAAATGGGTATAATTGTGATGAATTGTTACTTAGTTCAATGTAAGCATTTCACATTGTATATTGAAGCAGTACCCTGAACCCCATAAATGCATCAATGTACTAAGTTATGATTTAACAAAAAACAATTAAAAAAATAAAAAAGCACTTAATACTTGAAAAATTATCTTATTTGATCTATCCGTTTGCTCATGAGATCTATAGTCTCCACAAGAATGTGAAGCCCATGAGAACTATTACCTGCTGTATCCCTAGATAAAAGTTTGACAGTACTTGGTATATAGTACAGATGGAGACCCCCCAAAGGGTTAAATGAATTATGATAAAATTAATTCTGGCACTTAGTCAAATTGATGTGTGATAGGTTATTTTAGGATCTGATCAAACTAAAAAGCTTTTGCACAGCCAAGAACACAGTAAGTAAAGCAAATAGATAAGCGTTAGAATGGGGTCGACTCTCCCTAAAGTCTTACTAAGCCTTAATGTTCAACTGTGCTCTTGTGTTCTGAACCCAAAAGGTTTTTGCAGGTTATGCTTATATGTTTATATAAACATATGTTTATAAAGTAAGCATTTTTGGGGGAACAGCAATTACATGGAAAAAAAATACCTTAGTGTGTTGGTTCTATAAGCATGTCCCAGACAGATTTCATTGTCAAAGCAGATGTGGAACAAAGGCAATGCCCTGTCCACCTAAGATGTTCCATTGTCCAGGAGCCAGGAGAAATGCTTGTTACCACTGATGCTTTACTTTAAACAATTTGAAAACATGCTATAACTCCCACCCTTTTTACTCCCAGAGTGAGATCAAGGATTAAAAAGCTCCAAGAGTTTCCAATCTCAGTGGAAAATTGGCTGTCACATGGAACAAGATATATACTAACTGATTTTGCTGTGCAATTGGGTTCTTAATGAAAGTAGTATAAAACAAAACGGCACCCCTCTGTATTTCATTCGTGCATCTTGTACCTTGAATAAAATGTAACTGCTGTAAATCTCTAAGTTGGGTTCAATAAAGCAATAATACTGTACTGTGCAAACTGACCATTTAGCTTAACGACTGATTTGTTACACCATTAACTTGTCCACTGCCTTGTCTCAGGGCGCTTTGCTAACGGAGTGGTTGTTAACTACAGTAATGAACAGATTCTTCCAAGGGGAAAACATCTGAGACTGGGAAGTTAGTGATGTCACTGACTGACATCTGAAAGGTGGCTGTGGAATAATGCATAGATTTAAGAATTATTAACGTTTGACTGTGGAGGCAGTGTAGGACCTCAAAAAATAGCTTTAGAAGTGAAATCAGCAAAAGAAACTTGTTAAGTCTTTGCAAGCTTGCATATTACGTGTCAGATTTCTTAGTTGCTACATAAAAAAAATCCCTGTAGTTCGATTACATGGTTTGGAGAATGTGGTACTATTATTAAGAGTAGCAGCCACAGCGTTTGTTTTTTACTTTTTGACCAGTGTACTCTCTGATGTAAAAATATCCCTCACATCGTCTGAAAAAATACACGAAGCTCTGGAGATGATCAATTCAGAATTAGCATAAGCCGATGGGAAGATGCAGTGTTCTCTGAACCCCGTGGACACAGCTTGGGACTAGAGCAGGGAATGGAGACATTTGCCAATTCAGGTATCCAACCAGGATGCCATCACTGGAGGTAATATTTCCATTTCTGTATGTAATTCAATTGTATTGACTTTTAGGGAAAAGTAATCCAAACACTTTATTTTACAGAAGGAACTCTACTGTGTTCAACTTTGAGTTTTGTAACACATGAAGGCCTTTTTTTCCTCCAAAGGAGATTCATCTCAGTATTCTTTTAGAAAACAATTTATTTTTCAGTTTTTGATATGTGATTTTCCAAGATTATATTAGTATACTTTTTCGCAAACACATTAAATGCAAAAAAAAAAAAAAGCCATGAAAATGTTGTCGGAAAATGCCCACAAATATTTATATAATTCTGGGGTGGAGGGTAATTTTGAAAAGCTTTGTCAGTATGGCACCAGAGGCAGAATTCACAATAGATGTGCTCATGCAATTTTACTACATAAAATTTAAACTTCTGAATACAAAGCCTCAGTGAAGTTGAAAGGCAAACTAGAAACTGGGTAACAGTATTTCTATATAAAAAAGGCTAATGCTCTGTGTGTTAAAGGTAAGACATGCTCCTAAAGAAGTAAGGACAATAACTTGTGTTCCCTACAACAGAGGACTGATGAAATTGGCATTCATGAAACAAAAGAAAAATATGCAGTGATTACAATATAATTCTATATGGGATGTGGCAAAATAATAATATTGCTAAATGAGAAAGGCAGCTACACAGTATACAATTATAAATATATTTCTATTTTTTACTAAGAGTTAAATGACTAGGACAACATCCTAGAAGTCTAAACAATGAAGTATTTATAATGATCATTGGGTAATTTTTAAATGTTGTTTGTTCTACTATTCTAATTTATCTATAATGAGCATGAATTGCTTATTACTTATGTACAGCTAAAAAGAATTACATAAAAGTGTATTGCATATCTGTCAGATATTTCACAGTCATCAGGCTGCTTCTTTTTTCCCTACCATTTTTATTTTGGATGAGTTTTCATTGAAAGTATTTTCAACTACTCTAGATGCCTTTAAAAATCACATTAAATCTTCTAGATCCCTGGGGACATACATTGATATTTAAAGTTTCTACAGATAGGTTATATGACAATCTAGTAAGTGGAATTCTGCCATGCAGAAATTTACAGATCATGGGAAAAATAATGCAGCTGCTGCTTGTAACTGTGCACCACAGAGGTCTACAACCTAGAAATGATGCTGGCTGTCTACCACCATTGCTCATACTGGGCAATAAAAGTCTCCGGCCATAAACTCCCTGCTCCTGCCATGGCTGAGCTGATAGAACTCCTGGCCAGGAGCATAGAGAAATGATTACCAAATACAATTATATAGAAAACGTGCTGCCACGTTTGGCTACTCTTTCGATGTATTCTATTGTGGTCTACCATTGATGTTCTCAACAGAAATCTAATAGACTAATTCTTGGTCTTCTATGGTTTTTCTCTACTTTTACTTTTCTCCCATAAAGGAAGTCTGGTATTATGTGTAACTAAGCTATCAATGTGGGCTCCCGAGCCTGTGTTCAAATCTTGCCACTGTGACTAACCTTGGACAAATCATTGAACTTCTTTAACTTAACATCTTAACTTCTGTTCTTTAGTTTCCTCATCTGTGAAATGAAAAGGAGGATACTACTACCCACTTTGGGAGGGATAAGAGGATTAAACAGGATGATCTGTGTAAAGATCTTACGACATTGATTGGCCCATAATAAACACTGAGTGAATGCTAGCCATTATTATTGCCACAGAGTTCACAAACTTTTGAAAAGCTCTCAAGTTTAGATAGTAGCCTTGGTCACTGTAACGTTTCCTTGAGTACCTTAAAGGGCTGGTTCATTCATATCCTTGGGGTTCTAACTATGTGCTGGCTACCTTGAATTCAATATTTTCAACAAGCCTAGGAGTTGATAGTGTTTTCTATTTTCCAGGTGAAGATATTTAGGCTACTGAAGACCCTGTTTTTTTTTTTTTTTTCCAAGAACTCCCTTTCTCTACACACTTGATTTTGCTTCCTGTTACAGCATCTCCAAAAGTCACAGTTGGGGTCTTCCAGCAATCTTCCTGGCCCCCTCCCTCCATCAGATCTGGTGTTTTTCAGGAGGGATTTGAAGAGCCTTGAGTAATTAGCACTTACTAGAATTGCTGGTGGTTCTGCTCTGGCCTTTTACTAGAATTCTAATAGGTGGATTGTGCATAATCTTGGGGAACAAGCTTTGATTAGAACTTCATTCTTCTTGACTTTGGGTACTGCCTTTTGTTCAGTCATTTAGGACAGGTGCCCTGCTGAGCTCCAGCACCTGCATCCTGCTGCCGTACCGCAAGTGTGTAGAGTGCCTGCCCAAATCTCCACCTCCTGCGGACTTATTGCCTTCTCCTGCAGTCCAGGTTGTCCTTTGTCCACTTGTAAGCCTTCCACTGACAAAAACCACCCACTTACTTGATCCTCTGCCTAATGGCTATTGGCTCCTTTGATGTGCCACTGGCCAAGGCAGATTTTGTCCCTGCTGGAGTATCATTGGATCAACAGTGTGCTCTCTGTACTAGCTCTGTCAGACCTGTGGATCTTTCCAAATCTGTCCATCTTGCCAAAGCCAAAGCTCCAGTTCTGAGATCTGTAGTCTGTTCATATCAGAACCCACCTAACTCCTTTAGTGGCCATTAATGCTAGCCAACCAGAGAGTTTCTTATCCCTATTCTATGAGGACAGATCCATCGTGGACCTGACATCTGGTCCACGTGAGAGCCTGGCAATCTAGGAATTTAGCCATATGGAAAATGCTCCCTGCTTCTGAATGGAAGAAGAGGTTCAAATGACTACTTCAACTTATGCTCAAAGAGACAAAATGAGCACATTTCATTTTGAAATCATAAAATTATATTGATTTCTCAAGCTTTTAATGTTTAAATATTTTTCATCAACTGTCAAGACATAAAGATGCCCACAGGAAGCAGAAATAACTGAAGAGAAGTCAATTCTCTGACTCGAGAGGAAAACTGCGTTATTTGAAATTCTCTCACTTGTAGCCTATAAAATTGAAAACATGCAAAAATAACTCCTTATTTACATATAAAAATAGCTACACAGAATTGGTCTATAGCTTATCTCATGCTGTAAACACAAGGAAAGGAGAAAACAAACTTTTGTATGTACAGCTCATGTGGAAAGTCTTATTAAACCCAAATTATGCATTTACATTCAGGGAAAACTTCCAAAACTGCAACCATTTTACCTGGGAAGGCATTCCACAAGTTCATGTGGTAGGACGCATTATGCTATGTTTATAAAAGTTGTAGATTACATTGCCAAAGTCTTTAATTAAAACACCATTTCTTAGCCTCCTGTAGAATTATCATTTTGGGGGTTGGTAAATGTGAATCCCAATAGGAACACTTTGAAGTGACTGTAATGATATTCAGCACTTAAATTTAAATTAGGATCTCAGGTATAAATGACTGATATTTTAAAAGGGCAACGAAAAGGTTTATTGTTTACCAGAGTATACTCTGAAGTTTACTTTTTAAAGATCGTATTTGTATGTGTATTCAGTCACAACATCTATACAGAAATTTGCACAACTTTGAAGTGAATAGTATGACAAATTTCATGCTGCAAATATGTAATAGTTACCCAAATTTAAAAAGCAATTTAAAAAATTGGGGTGCACCTATGGCTCAAAGAGTAAGGCATTAGCCCCATATACTGGAGGTGGCAGGTTCAAGCCTAGCCCTCCCACGCCCCCCGCCAAAACTGCAAAAAAAAAAAAAAAATAATAATAATAAATAAATAAACAGTTGACATCACTGCAGTAGTGCCCATCTTCTCCCTTCCTTACAGAGTACCCTACCTGCCCAGTGGCAAACATCATCATGGTTTTAAACTCCATAAACAAAGTTTTGCCTGTCTTTGATGTCTACATAAATATAAAATTTATAGTTAAAAGCACAACATACATTCCTTTGTTTCTGGCAGGTTTTATTTTTTATTCAATAATATGTTTGTGAGATTTCTCCATGTCATTATTTTTAGCAATCGTCTTTTTTTTTTTTTTTTTTTTTTTGCTCTGTAGTATTCTACCATATGAATTTAGCGGATTTGAATTTGTAATCTATTGTTGATATTTGAGTTGTTTCTAGTTCTTACCATTATAATTTATTTCAGAATGTATATGAAAATTCATGAACTCATCCTAGAAAAAGTGCTTTGACTATAGTCACGTTTGAAGTACTCCCCTTGGGAAGGTATGCACTAATGCCAGTGCCTAGTCCACCCTGCAAAGCAATTTTGGAACTCGTTTTCTGGAATGGCCATCAGAGCTGTCATCATATTACCCTTGATGTCCTGGATATCTTCAAAATGTCTTCTGTTCAATATTTATTTTATCTTTGGGTAAAGAAAAAATCATCAGGGCCCAGCTTAGGGAGGGTGTTTCAGTACAGTTGCTTATTTACTGGCTAAAAACTCCCTCAGAGACAGTGCTGTGTGAGCTGGTGCATTGTTGTGGTTTGAAAGCCATAAGTTGTTGGCAGGAAGTTCAGGTTGTTTTCATTTAATTTTTCATGCAGCCTTTTCAGCACTTCCATATAGTGAACTTAATTATTTGTCCAGTTCGTACAAATTCATAGTAAATAATCCCTCTGCTATCTAAAAATATTAGCAACATCATTTTGACTCTTGGTTTGGACTGAAAGAATGTTTTTGGTCCTGGAGAACTGGCTGACTTTGATGCATTGTTTCAGGGTTATAGTGGTACACCTGTGTTTCATGACCAGTGGTAACATGGCTCAAGACATTGTCTTGCCTTTCCAAAAGGTCTTGGCAGACTTTGACTCTCCTTTGCTTTTGTTCATTGGTGAGCTCCTTCTGGGACTGTTTTGGCACACATCTTTTTCATGCCAAGTCATTCAGTCAAGATTTTGCTAACTATTCGTTTATCAATGTTTACTTGTTCTGCTATGCTTTACTCAGTTGTCTAATAATTTTGTCATACAATTTGATGAATTTTTGCACTGTTTCATCATTTCTGCTGGTTACTAGCCAGTCTGACCTTTCTTCATTAGTAACACTTTCTCTCCCCTAAAAAACTTATTTAATCCATTTGTATGCTACCCTTTTCTTCATGGCATTATCCCCATAAACTTGGACTAACATGTCTCTGATTTCATTTTCACTATTGTCAAGCTTAACAAGAATGTTAATATTTCTTTTTTGCTCTAATTCAAGCTCTGACATTCTCGTGATAGCACACAAAACATACAATAATGAATGCCCCTTAGGAAGTCACTGTCACACGTTGATACAAACACAGCTGTGAGATACTGATATATCAAGGTTGTGATACCTTATGGATCTGTTTGTACATTGCCACCAAGGTAAGTGCACAGTGGCGAGTTTGCGATCTTAATTGTATCTATGCATTTATTTTAAGTATTATAACCAAAGTGAAATTGTTGAACAAATAGTATATATATGATTAAATTTAATAATATTGACAAATACTATAGTTTTTGAAAGCATTTGGGCCAGTTCAGATTCTGACAAGCCATTCTATTTGCTCCATGTTCTTGTCCGCACTTGGTATCGTCAATCTTAATTTTAGCTACTGTGGTTGAAATGTAGTGGTATGTTATTATATTTTACTGATGACTACTGTTTATTTTACCTATGACTAGTGAGGTTGAGCACTTCTCATATGCTTATTGACCCCTTATAATTCTTCTTTTCTTATGTGACTATTTAAGTCCTTTGTCCATTTTTCTACACTGTTATCTTCTTAGTGGTTTCCAGGATTTCTGATTACAAGTCATTTGTTAGATGGATCCATTGAGAGTATGCTCCTTTATCCTGTGCATTATCTTTAATTTCTTAGTTTTAATGTTGCCTAATGTAGCAACCATTATTTTTTTTTTTATTTTATGGCTAATGTTTTTATACTTCATTTAAGAAGTCTTTGCCTACCCAAGGCCATTAAAATATTTCCCTCTGTTTTCTTAGTGAGAGGAGCAGAATGAAGATTACTTTTCTCTCTCTGTGGATGTCTAACTGATCTAGCATTATTTATTTTACTATTGTAGAGACTAATACTTTTCTAGTTCACTGTGGCATCATCTGTGTTACAAACCAGGTGATTTGTACATATGTGAATCTGTTTCTGGATTTTCTTATTCTCTTTTTTAGTCTTTTTGTTTATCTTACTATGGTAATTATTGTAGTTCTGTAAAAAGTGTATTATGTAGTAGTTACAGTCTATAGAATGAAAATCACTGGGAGGGTCACCAAGATGTTGTAAAGTCATGTATCAGGTTCCTAGGTTTTCCCCCAAACGGTGCCCTAACCTTAGTGTAACAGAGTTCCCTGGCCTGAGCACTTAAACTATCTCTGGAGTATCTCTACCCTTAATATCAGATTCTTAATTTGCTCCTCAGCTGTTTCTGCTCTCTCTCTCTTTTTTTTTTTTTTTTTTTTTTTGAGACAGATTTTCAAGCTGTCACCCCAGGCTGTGGCATCACAGCTCACATCAACCTTAGACTCTTGGGCTTAAGAGATTCTTTTGCCTCAGCCTCCCAAGTAGCTGGGACTACAGGCACCTGACACAACCCCTGGCTATCTGGTTTCTCATTTTAGAAGATAAGAACTGTAAACTATCAAAATGGCCCAATCTAGCTTTAAACTTACTCCAGTGTGTTAGATGTCAATGCCTTGAGTTTCTTATTATCTTTCCTCAGGATATCACTGCAATTGAGTAATAAATTGACAGCTTGCTTCACTGTACTTTTTAAAATTTTTTTATTTTTTTGCAGTTTTTGGCTGGGGCTGGGTTTGAACCTGCCATCTCTGGCATATGGGGCCAGCACCCTACCCCTTTGAGCCACAGGCACTGCCCCACTGTACTTTTTAAAAATTTCAAAATATTAAGGGGGCACAAATGTTTGAGGTTACATGAATTGCTTTTGTAATGCTTGAATCCTGGATGTAGGTGTACTAATCATTTGAAATAGTATTTATTGTAGCTATTAGGTAGATTTTTCTCTTTCTTTCTTCCTCTCTCTCCCCTGATTGATTTCTACTGGTTTTACTTCCCTGTGTACACATGTGTGCTCATCAATTGGCTCCATTTTAATACTGAGTATATGTGGTGTTTTTCTGTTGTTGAGATCCTTCACTTAGGAGAATGGTCTTCAGTTCCATCAAGATCATAGCAAAAAGTATAAATTCATCTTTTTCATGGCTGTGTAGTACTCTGTGGCATACACATACCACATTTTATTAATGCACTTATGAACTTATGGGCACTTAGGTTGATTCTTTACAATTGTGAATTGTACTGCAATAAAGACTTGAGTGCAGATGTCTTTTTGATGAAAAGTCTTCTTTTCTTTTGGGTAGATATCCAGTGGTGGGATTGCTGGATTTAATGGTAGGACTACTTTTATTTCTTTAAGGAAACTCCATACTGTTTTCAATAAAATTTGTAATAATTTGCAGTCCTATCATCAGTATATAAGTTTTCCTTTTGGTCTGGATCCATGCCAGCATCCATTATTTTTGGACTTTTAAATAAAAGCCATTCTAACTGGAGTAAGGTGATATCACATTGTGGTTTTAATTTGCATTTCCCTGATCATTAGTGACATTGAGCATTAAAGAAAATGTTTATTGACCATTTGTCTTTGTTTTTTTCTTTCTTGCTGGTTTGCTTGAGATTTTTATATAATATATTCTGAATATTGCCCTTTATCAGATGTGTAGTTTGAGAATATTTTCTTCTATTCTGTATGTTGTCCATCTGCTCTGTTGATTTTTTCCTCGGTTCTGCAGAAGTTTTTTAGTTTAATCAAATCCACTTAATTAACTTTTGTTGTTGCAATGATTGCTATTGGGGTCTTAGTCACAAATTATTTACATAGATCAATGTCTAGAAGTATTCTTCCTGCATTTTCCTCTAGAATTATTATCATTTTATGTCTTAGATTTAAGTCTTTCATCCATGTTGAATTAATTTTTGTGAATGGTAAGAGGTATGGGTTTCATCCTTCAGCATGTGGCTATCCAATGTTTCTAGCACCATTTATTGAATAGGGCTTCTTTTGCCCTGTGTATGTTGTTCTCTGCTGGTTTTAGGTAGATAGTTTTATATCTGGGTTCTCTGTTCTGTACCATTGGTCTATGTCTCCATTACTATACCTGTACTATGCTGTTTTGGTTACTATAGCCTTGTAGCATTGTTTGAGGTCTGGTAATGTGATGCCTCCAAATTTGTTCTTTTTGCTTAAGCTTGCATTGACTTCTTAGGCTCTTTTTGGTTCCAAATGAAGCACAGAATAATTTTTTCTAGATCTATGTCTGACATTGGTAATTTGATGGAAACTGCATTAAATATCTAAATCTCTTTGGGTAGTGTTTTTTCATCCATTTGCCAGCGTATGTCTTTCGAGTGGAATTTTTTTTTTTTGATTTAAAATTAATATTTTATTTATAATTTTTGCATCCATGCCTACAAATAAGCTTGTCTACTATTGCCCTTACATGCTTTTGTTGCCAACATTACAATAACTTCTCAAATATGAGTTAAAAATTGCTCCCCTTTATTGTTGTTGTTGTTATTATTATTATTATTATTATTAAATCATAGCTGTGTACTCTGAATTCCATTTCTGTCATTTGAGCTTTTCTTGTGAGCAGGGTTCACTTCTGTAGCTGTATTGTGTTTCCTTGGGTGTGTCAATTTTTTTTCATGTTGCTGGAGTTCTTTTGCTGTTTTCTTCCAATCTGGCTCCTCTTATCTCAGCTCTGGGTTAATAAGATTGCAAGGCACCTGTTCTCCTTTGCTGTGGAGGAGGGGGTCTCTCAAACCTATCCAGTTACAATGGCTTTCCAGGGCTGGTAGGTCCTGAGTAATGTGTTGAACCTTTGGGAAGTTTTGCCAGCCCTGTGGTTGTGGTAAGGACTCAATTGTGGGACTTGGGGTCCAGGCACAACAATGAAGTCTCAGGGACAGAGTTGTAGACTTGGTGGGAATCCTGGAATTACAGGGGTGGAGACTTAGACCTGGACACAGCATGAGCATCAGAGCTGACTCTGGGGATTTGGGGGGCAGAGGTGCCCATATAGGGCACTGTTCTATCAGCATGGGGACTACTGTGCCCAGCTGCATAGGCAGGGGTTTGTCTTCATGGCTCAGGGTCCACAAAGGTGGGCCAGAGCTGCTGGATGGCCAAAATTCCCTCCCTACACCTAAGACCCACTGTGACAGTCTCTCCAGGCTTCCTAAGTGGTTCCTGTGACATCTGTGGCTCCTCCTCTGTTTATCCCCCACACTGGAGAGGAGGCATTCTCAGCCCCTAGTCACAGGGCAGGACATAGGGAAGTAACTGTTCCTCCCCCTCCCATCAGGGTGATGCAAAGGCTACTGCTAGAAAGGTGGGTCCTGAGCAGATCTGGCTTCAGGTACCAGAGTAATTAAGATGGCGTTGGTTGCAGAAACCTAGGATTGGCAGGCTCCAGGTCTCTCTCTGCTGCACTTGCTATCTGATTGAATGTCTTTGCATAGACTCTGAGCAGCTCCTCAATTAGCCCAGAGGTCTGCAGTGGAAGTGGGAGACCACTCACAGTTTGTGCTGCTTGTAACTTTTGTTTCTCTCCTAAAAAGCAGTGTCCCTGCAGGTTGCTTCTATCTTGCTGTCTTCACATCTTCACAGCAGTGTAAATTGTGTAGAGACCCCCAGCTTAATCTCTGAGATGGCGGGTGATGCTTGTAAGAATCAGCCCCACCCTGTTTGGCTGAATTGGTAGATGCTGTAAAGAGGTATAGAGTTGTTCTCCCTGTTAGTGGTTAATTGTTGCGGAAAGAGTCAACAACAGATACGTTCTTTTGTGCCTGTTATAAACTTTGTTCCCTCAGGTAGAACACTTGAAGGTCCCAGGCTTTGGGAGGATCCCTGTAGCTCCCAAAGGATTGGTTCTTCACCAGAGCAGAGGTAGGTGGAGGAGTGAGGCTGGGCATGGTTAGGTTGGGTGAGCCTGGAAGGCTTTGCAAAGCCTCAGCAAGGCTCCATAGGCCTTTTTCCTGGCTACTAGGAGGAGTATCTGGAAGGATGATAGAGAAAGGCTCTTTAAAACTTGGAAGGCTGCTTCTAAGAAAGGACCTGCAGTTCTCCAACTGGTGGTGTAAATGAGCTCTATCTCTCCTGGGCTATCCTTCCCCACCAGCATCTGGTTGCAAACAGGTGTCTGGACATGTGCACTTGGTTGTTACGGTTCTATAGGCTGGGATCTTCCTTGCAGGATGACCTACCCTGACAGTGTGGATTTCCAGTGGGGGTGATAGACATTCTCCCAGATTGACATGTCTTAGTCCCTGACAGTATTCTGCCATAAGTTCCACCCACATAGTCTCCCAAGTATAACTCCCAAATCTCTTCTCTGTGTCACCTAGCAACTCACTTAAGTGCTGGGGTTATTACTGTCTGGCCTGCTGGTGTGTGTCCCCATGAAATGCCAGTGGGCAGGGAGTTCTCAGATTAGGCACCCTGAATCCAGTACAGGTCCTCAAGGAGAAAGGCCTGGACCCACTCTCTGTGGAAGCCTCAGACTAGAGGACACATCAGCTGGGGAGAAGCAGTTATTCACCAAATTCTCAGCTCAAAACTACTGCACTGATCACAACAATCCAAGATGGCGGCCGAGTAACAGCTTCCCTGCAACTGGGCACCGTGAGTCTGGGGAGATAAGACTCCAGGAGTCTCTGGTTGGTGGGATCTGCCTATTATCATCCCTTTGAATGTACGGAGTCAGCAAGGGACTTCTGGATCCCAAGAGGAAGACAAAAAACAGTGGAAAACTGGCAAGTGGTTGCGTGTGTTCAATCGACCTAATCCTGCTGGCAGCCATAAGTACAAGCAGCAGTGAGACTGCAAACTGGAAAGGCCTTACCTGTGAACTGTTTTAGTGTTTTGGGGGCTTGGCACTCAGTTGAACTGCCTTGGGGAGAGCTTGAGCAGGAGTGTGGACAACTTTGGGCATTGTCTAGGGCCCCAGACTGAGCCACTGAACCAGATGGAGCTAATAATGTTCAGCTGTGGGCCACAGGGAGCCATTGTGAGAGAACTGCCCTGGCAAGCTCCACCCTTGGGGTCGCAGAGCAAGGATTGGGCAGGAGCTAGTAACCTAGTGACAGAGCAGCCTAAAGGTGGGGACTGAGCTGCCTTATAGCCTTAACCCTCAGGGGCAGAGTGAGTCAGGTTTTGGCACACTGGAGCCTCAGGCTGTTGCCCTAGGTAGAGTGCTGTGGCATCACAGCTCATAGAAACTTCAAACTCCTGGGCTTGGTGCCACCTGAACCTCCATAAGAGCTGTGCCGTGACCCCCAACCCGCCACCCACACCCGCCGAGCCTCCGCATGCCCTGACCAGGAACTGTGGGAGCCACGCAACCCTGCGTCTTCCCTCCTGTACCCTCCCTGCCTCCACACCAGCCTGCTCATCTGGCCAGGGAATCTGGTAGCCACGTGCCCTCCGGAGCCCTTGCTGGCTCTGGGTAGAGCACTTCTCCTGGTCAGAGACTGCTAGAGCCTTGGGCTCTCTGTGCCAAAGTCACTGGGTGCCAGGCACTCCCAGAACCATGTGCATCACCTCCCGCCCTGTTGCTGGATCTAGGAGTGTCACATTCTGGAGCTGCTTCCACAACTAGAACTCCCTGGCTGGGGCAGTCCCAGAGGAACTACACTGGGTCACTCCCTACAAAGATCCAGTAACAATAGAGTGATCCTGCTGGGGTCTAATCCTGGAGAGACACCTCACCAATTCTGAGGACAGCCAGAGGCGATGGTGAAAAACAATCATGTGGTGAAATCAACAGGAAAAGCTCTGGCAATATGAATAATCAGAGTACATCAACTCCCCCAAGGATCAATGGGGCAGACATAACACAAGATCCTATGCACAAATAGCTGAGATGTCAGAAATCAAATTCAGAATCTTGATAGCAATTAAGATAGAATTAGAATTCCAAGCCAAAAGATATCTCAATAATTCAACAAATTCAAAGACCAAATGACCAAAGATTTTGACACATTGAGACAAGAAGTTGCAGCCCTCAAAGATCTGAGAAACACAGTAGAATTCCCCAGTAACAGATTGGAACAAGCAGAAGAAAGGATTTCTGACACTGACGACAAAGCTTTCGAACGCTCTCAAACTCTCAAAAAGGAAGAGAAAAGGAGGGCAAAAACAGACCACTGTCTTAGAGAGGTCTGGAATAATTTGAAGAAAACCAATATTTGTCTTATAGGGATCCCCAAAAGTGACAAATGGCTTCACAAGGCATAGAGTCTCTTCTCCATGAGATTATGAAGGAGAACTTTCCGGACATGCCAAGAGATTCTGAAATTCAGATAGCAGACAGGTTCAGAACTCCAGCATGACTCAACCCAAATAAGACATCCCCCAGACATATCATAATCAATTTCACTAAATTTAATATGAAGGAGAAAATTCTGAAAGCAGCCAGACGAAAAAAAACCCATCACCTACAAGAGAACGAATATTAGAATAACTGCAGATCTCTCTGCTGAAAACTTTCAAGCTAGAAGAGGATGGTCATCGACGTTTAATCTCCTAAAACAAAATAACTTTCTACCCAGGATCCTGTACCCAGCTAAACTGAGTTTCATTTATGATGGAGAAATTAAATACTTCAATGACATTCACATGTTGAAGGAATTTGCCATAACTAAACCAGCTCTCCAGGATATTCTCAGATATCCTCCATAAAGACCAGCATAATCCCCCACCACAAAAGTAAACCCACTCAGGACATTTTGATCAAATCCCAACATCCACAGTTGCAAAAGGATTAAAAATGCCCACCCGACTCTCGAAAGGCTTATCAATATTCTCAATTAATGTGAATGGTTTAAATTGTCCTCTAAAAAGGCACAGGTTGGCTGACTGGATACAAAAACTCAAGCCAGATATCTGCTGCATCCAAGAATCGCATCTTACATTAAAAGACAAATACAGACTCAAGGTGAAGGG
>CAUYPK010036591.1:0-27068 GCA_963574355.1 Loris lydekkerianus
CGACCCTAAACCCTAAACCCTAAACCCTAAACCCTAACCCTGACCCTGACCCTGACCCTGACCCTGACCCTAACCCTAACCCTAACCCTAACCCCAACCCCAACCCCAACCCTAACCCTAACCCTAACCCTAACCCCAACCCTAACCCTAACACTCACCCTAACCCTAACCCCAACCCTAACCCTAACCCTAACCCCAACCCCAACCCTAACCCCTACCCTAACCCCAACCCTAACCCTAACCCTGACCCTAACCCTAACCCTGACCCTGACCCTGACCCTGACCCTAACCCTAACCCTGACCCTGACCCTGACCCTGACCCTAACCCTGACCCTGACCCTGACCCTGACCCTGACCCTGACCCTAACCTAAATCCTAGAAAATACAAAGAACTCAAACATTTCAACAACTTTTAAAATACCATGTAATAGTGGGAAAAGAACGAAAGGACATTAATAGACATTTCTCAAAAGAGGACATACAAATGACCAACAAGGATATCAAAAAATGATTAACATCATTAAATACTTGTATAGGGAAATGTGAAGGAAAGCCACAATGAGATATTATATTCCCCTATTTGGAATGACTATTATGAAAAGGGGGGGGGGGGAATGCCATGCTGGTGAGGATGAAGAGAAAGGGGAATGCTTATAAACATTTGTAGGAAAGCAAATTAGGAGGCAGAGCATTATGGCACATGGGAAAGACATTTAGCTCAGCTCTCCTGGAACAAGAGGTGAGACTGAGTGGGCTAGATCATTCCCAGTGTGGAATATTGGTATGGAGAGGCAGTTCAGGGTGTGCAGCGAGGTGGTGTATTACTGGACTTGAAGTGTAATCCAGAGCTGAAGACATGCCCAGGCAAGTTTCTGCGCTGTGACTGTTGCTGCAGTGGCGGCAACCAGCCCCCCACCCCCACCCCACAGAGGATTACAATTCCAAGTTCATGGGGAAACTAGGTGTGGAAAGATTGGTGAAGTGTGGACTCCTGAGTGGAATTTTATGGCCAGAGTGGGGTCTGGAGTGGCACCATCATGGTTAGGTGGCAAGAGAGACACTCATATGGGAATGATCTTGGATAGGAAGTGTCCACTGTTTTAAAATTCAGACATGGCTGTCGCTGCAGGCATCATTCTGTGCAGGCCAGGCATGGTGATTTGAATTTCACCTGCAGGCAGTCATCCTACATTTGGAACAGGCCCAGGATATCTCGCACATTGCAGGAACTGTTGCAGGAAGAATTTGTGAAACCTGCATGTGAAGATATTTTGAGATCTGTCGAATCAACAGTTCAGCAGGGTCTAAGCACCAAGTGGGTAGCCAGGCAACCACCAAGAACAATCTAAGCTGGAAAACAGGTATAAGCCTGGGAACAGCGCCACCTGATGTCCAGAAATTATATTGCAACATAAATGTATTCCTACTAAAGCTGATTCCAACAACATATATATAGTCATATATACATACACATATATATATATATATATATTTGTTGCCTTTTTTCTATGCTCTTTCTTTTTGATTTTTTGCAGATTATCAATCTCTTCTCTCAGCTTGGCTCCTGCCCTTTAGCTTTGTTGGGGTCTTTCTGGCCATTATCTCTCCCTCTGGACAGGAGCTTCTGTTGAAAGCTGGCTCCAGTGGGCCAACTTCCCCCACTCCCCTTTGCTATTGTTGAATGTAAAAATTGGAGTTAGGGAAAATAGCCAACCCAAGGATTTAGCAAAACAGAAGAAACATTGAAACAAAGAGAACAAACAAACAATAAAATGGACAGACACACAAATGGACACACAAACAATAGCAAACAAATAAAAATTAAAATAGCCTGATGTAAGCACTCTCAGCATCCATAGAGGAAGGGAAGAAGAGAAAAAAAAGAAAATAATAATAATAATAATAATAATAATAATAATAAAATTAACAACTCCTACAAGAAAGAAAAATGGGAAAAAACTGCAAAATTTTCAGCTCAGAATTCCATATCCTGCTAAAAATCTATATCCAGCTTTAAAATTGTTGGAGAAATAAAATTTCTTACTGACATGCAAACACTGAGGAAATTTGCCACAAGACCAGCTCTACAGGAAATACTTCTCCCTGTTCTATACACTAACCATCACAAGGGACTACCAGCAAAGTAAGAACCCAGAAATTAAAGGACAGGACTTTAGCTTCCACAATAATGCAAAAGAAAAAAGCAATGAACTTTCACACTATAAGATAAATAAAACTCCACCACACTTATCAATTATCTCAGTAAATGTCAGTGGCTTGAATTCCCCACTGAAGAGGCATAGATTGGCTAATTGGATTCAAAAACAGAAGCCATCCATTTGCTGTCTGTAGGAAACACACAAAGACAAATTAAAACTCAGAGTTAAGGGTTGGAAGACAATTTTTCAGGGAAATGGAACTCAGAAGAAAGGAGGGATGGCAATATTACTTTCAGATACATGTGGATTTAAAGCAACTAAAATAAAAAAAGACAAATATGACCACTTCATATTGGTCAAGGGAAAAATACAACAAGAAGATATTTCAATTCTAAATATTTATTCACCCAACTTAAATGCTCCCATATTCTTGAAATGGACCTTACTTAGTCCGAGCAATATGATATCCTATAACACTCCTCTTACAGACCTGGACAGATCCTCTAAACCAGTGGTTCTCAACCTTCCTAATGTTGTGGCCCTTTAATACAGTTTCTGTGGGTCACGACCCACCGGTTGAGAACTGCTGCTCTAAACAGAAATTAAACAAAGATATAAGGGACTTAAATGAGACCTTAGAACAACTGTGCTTGATAGATGTATATAGAACACTCCATCCCAAAGCTAAAGAATATACATTCTTCTCATTGGCCCATGGAACATTCTTCAAAATTGATCATATCCTAGGACACAAAACAAACCTCAGAAGATTCAAAATAATTGCTTCAAAGCTTCTGTACACCTAAGGCGATAATAACCAACGCAAACAGATGGCCTACATGTTGGGAAAGAGTATTTGCATATTTTGACTCAGACAAAAGCTTGATAACTAGAATCTACAGAGAACTCTAATTAATAAACATAAAAAAGCCAACAATCCCATATATCAATGGGCAAGAGACATGAATAGAACCTTCTCTAAAGAAAGCAGATGAATGGCTAGCAAACATATGAAAAAATGTTCATCATCCCTAATTATTAGAGAAATGCAAATCAAACCACCCTGAGATATCATCTAACCCCAGCAAGAATGGCCCACATCACAAAGTCTCAAAACTGTAGATGCTTGCATGGATGTGGAGAGAAGGAAACACATTTACACTGCTGGTGGGACTGCAAACTAATACAACCTTTTTGGAAGGCAGTGTGGAGAACCCTCAAAGAACTCAATCTAGACCTTCCATTTGATCTAGCAATCCCATTGCTGGGCATCTAACCAGAAGAAAAAGAAATACTTGTATCATAAAGACACTTGTACTAGACTATTTATTGCAGCTCAATTTACAATCACCAAAATGTGGAAACAGCCTAAATGCCCACCAACTCAAGAATGGATTAATGAACTGTGATATATGTATATTATGGAATACTACTCAGCCACTAGAAAAGAGACTTCACATCTTTTGTATTAACTTGGATGGATATGGAACACATTATTCTTAGTAAAGTATCACAAGAATGGAGAAATAAGAATCATATTTACTCAATTCTGATATGAGGTCAATTAAGGTCCTAGTACACAGTGGGGAGTGGGGGGTGGGGGATGGGAAGAACTGAGAAAGGGAAGGAGAGAGGGGGTGGGTGGGTCAAGGGATGTGGTTCACCTTTTGGGGGCAGGACAGAAATATAAGAGGGCCCTTAAGTAACAAAAGTAATTAATGTAACCTGCTTCTGTGTACCCTCTATGAATCCCCAACAATAAAAAAGAAGAAAAAAGTTTTTTTTAAGCTGGTATCTTCTCAGACCACAGGGCACCAAGGTGGAGCTCAACTCCAACAAAAGCATTCAACCCCACACAAAGGCATGGAAATTAAACAACCTTATGCTAAATGACAGTTGGGTGCAGATAGAAATACAAGAGGAAAACATCAACTTCCTTGAGCATAACAACAATGAAGACACAGCTACCAAAACCTGTGGGATACAGTCCTGAAGAGAAAATTTATGGGATTAGATGCCTATATTCAAAAAACAGGAAAAGAGCACATCAACAAATTCCATCTTATGGAATTGGAAAAAGAAGAGCAATCTAAGCCTAAACCCAGCAGAAGAAAAGAAATATCCAAAATTAAATCAGAGATTAATCAAATTGAAAACAAAAGAATCACTCAGAAAATTAATGAAACAAGGAGTTGGTTTTTTGAAAAAATAAATAAAATACATAACATCTTTGGTCAGACTAACTAGAAATAAAAAAGTAAAATCTCTAGTATCTCAGAAATGATAAAGGGGTAATAACTGATGCCACAGAGATATAAGAGATTATCTCTGAGTACTACAAGAAATTCTATGCCCAGAAATTTCTCAATGTGGAGGAAATGGATCAATACCTGAATCACACCCTCTCCCTAGACTTAATCAAGAAGAAATAGATCTCTTGGACAGACCAATTTTAAGAACTGAGATGGAAGAAACAACAAAAAGTCTCCCAACAAAAACTGCCCTGGTCTACATGGCTTTACACCGGAATTCTATCAAACCTTCAGAGAAGAGCTTATTTCCATACTGCAGAAATTATTCCAAAAAATTGAAGAGGGAGGAATCTTCCCCAACACATTCTACAAAGCAAATATCACCCTGATACCAAAACCAGGAAAAGACCCAACTAAAAAGGAAAACTTCAGACCAATTTCACTAAAGAATATAGATGCAAAAATTCTCAACAAAATCCTAGTCAATAGATTACAGCTCATCATCAAAAAAGTCATACATCATGATCAAGTAGGTTTCATCCCAGGGATGCAAGGCTGGTTTAACATACACAAGTCCACAAACATTATTCACCATATCAACAGAAGCAAAAACAAAGGCCTCTCATTTATTGATCCTCTCAATAAATGCAGAAAAAGCATTCGATAAAATACAGCATACATTTCTTATTAGAACACTGAAGAGTATAGGCATAGGTGCCACATTTCTTAAACTGAAGCTATCTATGACAAACCCACAGCTAATATTATACTGAATGGAATAAACTGAAAGCTTTTCCACTTAGAACTGGAACCAGAAAAGGTTGTCCTCTGTCGCCATTACTATTCAACATAGTGGTGGAAGTTCTAGCCAATACAATTTGGCAAGAGAAGGAAATAAAGGGCATCCAAATGAGTGCAGAGGAGGTCAAACTCTCCCTCTTTGCTGATGATATAATCTTATACTTAGAGTACCCCCAAAGACTCAATAACAAGGACTCCTGGAAGTCATCAGAAAATACAGTAATGTCTCAGGATATAAAATCAATGTCCACAAGTCAGTTGCCTGCGTATATGCCAACAACAACCAAGATGAGAAGCTAATTAAGGACACAACTCCCTTCACCATAGCTTCAAAGAAAATGAAATAACTAGGAATATGCCTAGCAAAAGAGGTGAAGGACCTCTATAAAGAAAATTATGAAATCCTAAGAAAGGAAATAGCAGAGGATATTAACAAGTGGAAGAACATACCATGCTCATGGCTGGAAAGAATCAACATTGTTAAAATGTCTATATTCCCCAAAGCAATCTACCAATTCAATGCCATCCCTATTAAGATACCAACATCATACTTTCAAGACTTAGAAAAAATGATTCTTTGTTTTGTATGGAACCAGAAACAAAACAAAACAAAACAAAAAAAACAACAACCCCATATAACTAAGGCAGTTCTTCATAATAAAAACAAAGCCAGGGACATCAGTATACCAGATTTTAGGCTGTACCTCAAGGCCATAGTGGACAAGATAGCATGATACCAGCACAAAAATAGAGATATAGACATTTGGAATCAGGTATCTCAGGAATGGAAAAAAAAAAAAATCCAATGTACTCAGTACTACGATAAAACCAATTTATAATAACTCACACTTTCATATGAGAGATGAATCACAACTATAGCCCAGGATGAAGGAGGGGAGGGAAGGGAATGGAGATGGGAAATGAGGGGAGTGGTTCGATAGAGAGAAGGTTAATGGTGGGATCTTACCTATGAAGCATATTGCAAGGGTACAAGTCAAATTTATCAAGTATGGAGCACAAATGTCTTAACACTGTGATGAAGTAAATGAGGTGAAAGCTATGTTAATTAGTAGGATGTAAGCACTCCAATTTGTACAAATAATCAACACATTGAATCCCACAAAGGCATAAATGTATTCGAGATCTATGTATATATGACTTAATAAAAAAAAGAATGCTCATAAATCAATTCAGAGAACTGAAAATATAGAAATCTGCAAATATATATTTTAATAATTCTTAGGAAGGGGGAGAAAAAAGAAAACCAGGAAATGAAACTAACATCTTACAATCACCTAATCTTTGATAAACCAAACAAGAACATACCTTGGGGAAAAGACTCCCTATTCAATAAATGGTGCTGGGAGAACTGGATATCCACATGTAAAAGACTGAAACTGGACCCGTACCTTTCTCCACTCACAAAAATTGATTCAAGATGGATAAAGGACTTAAATTTAAAGCATGAAACAATAAGAATCCTCAAAGAAAGCATGGGAGAAACACTGGAAGATACCGGTCTAGGGGAAAGACTCCATGAAGAAGACTGCCATGACAATTGCAACAACAACAAAAATAAACAAATAGGATTTAATTAAAAAGCTGGAAGGCTTCTGTATAGCTAAGGAGACAATAACCAAAGCAAATAGACAACCTACACAATGGGAAAGGATATTTGCATATTTTGAATCACACAAAGGCTTGATAATTAGGATCTATAGAGAATTCAAAGTAATGCACATGAAAAAAGCCAACAATCTCATATATCGATGGGCAAGAAATGTGAATAGAACCTTCTCTAAAGAAGACAGATGAATGGCTAACAAACATATGAAAAAAATGCTCATTGTCCCTAATTATTAGAGAAATGCAAATCAAAACCACCCTGAGATATCATCTAACCCCAGAAAGAATGGCCCACATCACAAAATCTCAAAACTGCAGATGCTGGCGTGGATGTGGAGAGAAACGAACACTTTTACACTGCTGGTGGGACTGCAAACTAATACAACTTTTCTGAAAGGAAGTATGGAGAACCCTCAAAGAACTCAAGCTAGACTTCCCATTTGATCCTGCAATCCTATTACTGGGCATCTACCAAAAAGGAAAAAAATCCTTTTATCATAAGGACACTTGCATTAGACTGTTTATCGCAGCTCAATTTACAATCACCAAAACATGGAAACAGCCTAAATGCCCATCAACCCAAGAATGGATTAACAAGCTGTGGTATGTGTATACATGGAATACTTTTCAGCCATTAAAAAAGATGGAGATTTTACAGCCTTTGTATTAACCTGGATGGAAGTAGAACATGTTATTTTTAGTAAAGCATCACAAGAATGAAGAAGCATGAATCCTATGTGCTCAATTTTGATATGAGGACAATTCATGAGCTAGTACACATTAGGGGGAGGGGAAAGTGGAGAGCAGAGAGAGAGAGAAGGAGGGAGGGAATGGGGTCTCAGTGTGTGACACACCTTTTGGAGGCAAGACACAATTGTAAGAGGGACTTTACCTAACCAAAAAATAAAAATAAAAATAAAAAATTAAATTAAAAGAATAATAAAAAAATTACGCACTAACTTTATGGTCACCCTATATATTATGGAGTACTATTGATTCATAAAATAAATGGTGAACTAATACCTTTGTGACAACCTGGATGGAACTAGAGGCCATTCTTCTAAGTGAAGTTTTTCAACAATGGAAAACAAACACCTCATGTACTCACTATTAAATTGGAGCTAACTGACCAACACTCATGCCCACATTTGGTAGTAAAACTCAAAGTGAGTGGGGAGGGTAAACTCACTCCTAATGCATACACTGATGCTCTACTGGTGATGGACACCCTTATGACTTTGACTAAAATTGCACAAAAGCAATTCATGTAACCAAAACATTTGTACCCCTGCAATTTCAAAAACAGACACATTTTCGCTCAAAGAAGAGATGAAATAACTATCTAAAGAAATAACTTTGAGAAAGTTTATCACTAATCATGACAATAGTGAAACAAAATAATTATTAAAAAATTAATTACCCTGTTATTTTCTGAGATTGCTCTACTACGTGGAATCTATTACTAGTTTTAAAACGTAATTAAGTTATAGTTGATTAATGCAAAAGAAGTTAGAAAACACTGAAAGGTACTGAGAAAACAAGCCATTTACTTATAATACCTTTATTCAAAGATAATGATTTAGTGTATGACTCTTCTGGTATTTTTCATATTTTTCTTTATAAATATGGCATTATCCTCAACATATTATTTTGTATATACTTTTTTATTGATTATATAAGTTCTGGTATCAATAAATATTCTTCTACAAATGTTAAAAATAATTAAAAAGAAATAAATAAAAATGTGTAAAAGTTAAGAAGACAGCTTCATCAGCTACATGTGTAGGTCTTGTCCTCCCTAGGCACTGAATGTCTTCAGCTTGTCTAGGGGCAGGTATGGCCGCAGTTCCTCCATGTTTTTTGTCTTTCAGCCTCCAGTGGAAAAGGGGAGGCTTAGGAGCAGGAAGAAGAGGTGTGTTCTGAATGTAAGGCTCTGCCAGCTCTGCCTGAAGCCACCAGGGGGGACTTAGCTTCACTGTTCTTGAGGGAGGAGTCTCCCAAGAAGTCAGTTGCAGAGGCCTGTGGAGGCTCCAGGGAAAAAAATCAGAAGCTAGAATCCTTCCCAGATCCCAGGCTGGGCAAGAAGCCAAGTAGGCAGGGAACATGTGCTGCCGGTTAGGGGCCTGGATGTCGAGGTGGGGCCTGTAGGCCCAACTGTGGACAGCTACTTAGCCTGGCTAAGGCTGGTTCTTCTTGAGGTCACCTGTCTTCTCCTCCACAGGGGGTATGAGGACCCTGGGGGATGGATGCGAGAGTACAATGTACTTCTTGTCACTACTAGGTCACATTGTCTTGGAAAGTGATGCATGGGTTCCAGGGTCTAATTCCCACATTGTCTTGGACACTGATGCATGGGTTCCAGGGTATAATCCCCACAATCTGCTCTAGGGGACCACCCAGTTGCCTGCAAGTTTCCCAGGCCCTGCTCTTCCCTCCCTAACTTGGCTCCTAATTTCCAGCTTATAGAAACGACTTGAGGCACCTGTCTTCACTTCTGTAGAAGTGAGGGACTCTCCCCTTCTCTCCTGTCCTTCCTACCAGGGGCTGGGTTGTGACCCCAGGGCCTGTGGCTGACCTGGGAGGGGACTGGTGACAGGATATGACTAGACTGAGGCCAGGGAGAGGCAGAGCTTTGTGAAGTCATCAGGGGAGCAGTGAAGGGTCCAGGGGCCACAGGTATGCATCACTGCCCAGCCCCCAGCCAACCCACCCCTGCTGCAGCTGTGCCTCATGTCTCCTGCAACCACCAGAGAAGCTTCCTGACGAGGGAGAGTTTCATCACCAGGGGAGGTGTGCAAACCAGCACCTGCCAGAGCCCACCATCCACATGGGCGGGGGGCTTGTGAAGGGTGCTTCTTTCACCTCCTTTCCCCATTGGCTTCCCCAGCTCCCCTGGCCAAGCACCCTCCACCTCAGTCTTTCACCCCATCAGTAAAAACTTCAAGGAGACCAATCTGACTTCAAGGCAGTCTGTACCTCCAGCATATCCCAGAGGGCTCACTTCCACGTTACTCTTTTTTGGTGCCCCTCATCTGGTGCCTTGAATGCACCATTTTGTTCCTCTCTTGGTGGTGGGAGGCTGGAAGGGAGGCAGCAGCTAGGGGCAGCAGGGAGGCAGCAGCTAGGGGCAGCAGGAGTCCAGGAGCCCTATGGAAGGGTCAGAGAGCAAGGTGCTTGGCCTGACTGACAAGGGAGCTCTGTACAAGGCCTCACTAGGGGAGATGAGCAAAGGTCTCCAGGACCCAGGACCTTCCAAGCTGGTCTAATGAGGCACCCTGCACAGGTCAAGGAATTAGGAGAAACTCTTGGGAGCAAATATTCTCAGCTCCTTCCAGAGAAGGGACAGGCACTGTTACCAAAATTCAGTACTTATCCCCACAACTGAAAGAAGAATGAGGACAAGCAGCTTAAGGAGAAAGAAAGGGAAGTTTATTAATATGCCAGCAAATGAGGAGAACATCAGACTCTTATCTTAACAAATGACATTGTCCTATCTATAAGCATAAATCCAGAGTTTTTTTTTTTTAAAAACAGTCTCACTTTGTCACCCGCTATAGAGCCCTATGGTGTCACAGCTCACAGCAACCCCAGAGAGCTTTCAGCTTTGGGCTATTGCTGTTTCAGTACAACATCTCTGGTGAAGACAAACTTGTGACCTCTGCCCAGACAATTCCATTGAGACATCTCCAGTGATAGGAAGAACAAAGAACACTCCCCTAGCCTTCTGATCTTATCCTCTGGCAGGAATGCAGGTTTTAATTCCTAAAAAGAGGGGATAGGTTTGAAGAAACAACTTGTAATACATTTTGCCCTTTTTCAGGCCCTTACTTTTGATACATTTTTTGCACTGTCAATTTCACCTTTTTGTATCTATGGGAGGAGGGGCGACGTAATCATCAGGCTACTTCCTGCTGAACTGGGGTGATGTTTTAGATGGGAAGTTTGTACTTATTTATGCTGTTGCAAGCTTTACTAGTAGATTTACAAAAAATAAAGAATGCAAGAGATTACCAGGCAAAAAAGGAAATAAGCAATAATTACAACTGTGAGAATCAATAAGGTGAAAGGAAGTATACCTGATAAGAGAGATTTTACCCCCACTTGCTATCCTACACCGGAAGGACTGAGGGTCTCTACTGTTGTTTATACATAATGTCTGATAGAGGGCTTGGTAAAAAAGAGACATTGGACTTTTGAGTGCCAAGCTATTAGTCATATGCTGTAGGTTATCCAAGAGACCAGCTTCTGAAAATTAAATTATATACATGAATACATGCACTGAACAAGGTTTTAGAATAGAAAACTCAGCAATTAGACAGAAGAGAAAATCCTGACTAAGGAGTTGTCCCTCCATCCTATAGACAGAATAGCAAAAAATAAAATAAAATCAGCATTTTTTGTTTTCCCTTCTTAAACATATGCTTTAGATCGCCTAAAGGCTGGCCATCCACTGGTGGTATGGGTTCTCTTCCTCCACGGGACACCTCTTTGTTCTGGTGTGATGGAGCCGAGGTTTTACTCCAGACAACTGCAATGAGATGTGAGATGTTAGAGGCACTTCATGGGGTACCTTCCACTTCTCTGCCAGTGGTTGTTTGGGTCCTTGCTCTTTCTAGGCTTTAAGCAACACCCAGTTTCCTATTTTAAAGGAGTGGAGGGTGCTTCCAGCTGGGGTGGGGACCTGAAGGAGGCAAACTCATGCAGGGTGGTTAGTCTCTGATCTACTTGTTCGACATACTGCTTGACTCTGCTTTCCTTTCTTGTGGTTATGTTATCGTACTTACCTCAGGGTGCTAGAAAGGGCCTCCCATAATTATTTCTTAGGGGCTTAGCTTAAGCCTGATGCTAGGGGCCAAACTTTCTGGAGAAGGGCAAGCAACAACATCCTATCCCACTTTAGATGGGTTTCATGCAATTTCTAGATGTAGGGCTTTTCTTACCTACTGATGCAAAGGAGGATCCATCATCACTCTGTATGGAGGAAGGGAACCCAGACCTCATAATGAGTTCCTTCAGAAGATTTCTGGCAACTTCAGATGCTCTCTCCTTTTGGGTAGGATAACCCTCTACCCAGCCTTAGAAAAGGTATGTATTCATACAAGTTTAGGCATATAAGTGAAACAAACTTGCCAGTCATCAAGTCTCCACATGTTCTGTTCCTGTACAGCAGGTCACTTTTACTTTATTTAAAATGGGGTCCTGTTAAATGAGGCCCCACCAAATCCATTGAGGCGTCACACCCATAGTGTGCATTCATGTAGATTCCTCACCAAAAGCCGACCATGGCTTCAGGTAGGAGAATGAGTCCGTGAGAGTTCTGTCTCCATGTAGCCTTGCCAGCCCGAGTGTCAGAGCCCCAGTCTGTAGTTCTTCAGTTCTTTTCTCATCCTTATAAGTGTAGTGGGGTTTCTATTTATCTAAATCCAGCTTGGGTGTGAAGGCCCCAAGAAAGAGATTATCTTTGGCAGCCTTCTGAGATGCCCTGTCCATGGCCAGATTTGTGTGTGTGTGTGACATAAAAGTCCCCTTTTTAGTGATCAGGACAGTTCATGATGGCCACCACCTGGGCTCAGCCATGACCTGGATCAGGGCCGTTATTTCAGTGACATACTTAATATCCTTATTTTCTGCTATTAGGAGCCCCCTTTCCTTCCAAATGGTACCATGGGCAGACACAACCATAAAACATACTCAGAGTCTGTACAAATATTTATATTTCCCCTCTGGATAACCAAAGAGCTCTGGTTAAAGCAATCAGCTCAGCCTCCTGGGCTAAAGTCCCAGGTGGCAGTGCCACTGTTTCTGGTACCCATTGTCCTGTGACCACTGCATATCTGGCTCTTTGCTGTCCATTGTCCATGAAGCTGCTCCAATTAGTGAAAAGATCCCAGTCTGGCTCTGGCATCAGTTGATCTGACAGATTCATCCTGCTAGAATAGACATCACCCAGAACCTCTAAACTGTTGTGTTGTGAACAGTCTCTTCATCTGGTAACAGAGTGACAGATCCTCTGCTAGAATAGACAGCCCCCAGCACCTCTAAAGCATTCTCTTCAGCTGGTAATAGGGTGGCAGGATTGGGAGCAGACATAGTCTTTAATTTAGCATTTGCATTTCCCAGAAAGGGCGGCTTGGCATTTTCCCAGCCTTCTTATGGTCAGCCAACAACCTCCCTTCTGTTCTAACAAAGTCAGAGCCTGGTGGATGGAGTGCATATTCCTTAGGAATTTTTCAGCCTCTTGCAACAAGTCACAGTAACTGCTACTTTGCAGAGGCAAGGAGGCCATGCTCTAACAGTATTGTCTAGTTGCTTTAATAAGTATGCCACTAGCCATGAATGCCTCCCAACATCTAAGACTCCAAGGCTTATGTTTTTTTTTAAATGAATGTATAATTTAAATTCTTTTCACAAGTTAGGCAACTCCAAAGTTGGAGGCAGTCATGAAATCCTGCTTTAGCTTTTCAAGGCATTTTGACAATCTGTTGTTCAGATCAAGGGCTCCACATCTGTTACTTTAAGGGCCTCATACAAGAGTTTTATTAATTAGTCCAAAATTTGGAATCCTGCTATTGCCAGGAACCTGTGTGGTTGTAATAGGTTCTCTTGCTAATTTGAAATGCTAGATGAGTAACCTTCTGTTTCCAAATCTGTCCAATTGTAGGTTCTGCCAAGGGTCCTGCTAAGCCCTTGACAAATGGAGTGGGAGAGCCTTTCGAAGCAACACAGTCCAGCAGCTCTGTGAAGCTGCGCTAGTCCCAGGATCCTGCCATTCAAACATGACTAAGTATTCACAGTCACTTGTGCCATATCATTCATGGCACATGGATCCTGCAAGAATCTATACTCATTGGTATGGGGCTTCTTGACAAGGAAAATTTCCATATTATAAGGGGACTGACAGGGATGAATTAGTCCATGCTCTAGAAATCTTTTCAACATAGGTTGAATTCCCTCCAACACTTCCTTTTCACAGGAGTAGTATTTTTTAAGAGGCCATGAGGGCCCTTCTTTTAACAAAACTGTAATTGGTATGGCTATTATAGCCCAGCCCAGCTTATATGGCCTTACGCACTTTTGGGTAGACCGCAGAGGGAACAGAATTTGCTGCTTCTTCTTCGTCATTTGTGAGTAGACCTTGAAGCCAGACAGCATTTTCAGGTAGGACTTGCAAATGTTTCTTCTCTGGAGGAAAAGTTATTTGGACATTCAACTTGCACAACAAATCAGTCTAGAAGAGGTGTTGGACAGTCTGGCACATATAGGAATCTGTGTCTCAACTTTTGTTCTCCTAGTTGGCACTCAAAAGATTGGAGCATGGGTCATTGACCAGTTACCCCAAGTTAACCCAAATACTGCCATCACGTCCTCACTAAAGGAAATAAGTTTATAGTTTAGGACAGAAAATGTAGCTCCTGTGTCAATTTAAAAGTCCACTAATCAAGTCTCCATTGTTAGTTTTACCTGGGGCTCTGGGAGTTTGTACTGGAGCCACTAGTGAGGCGTAGAGCCCCAGGCCACCTCCTTCATCTTCTGAGTCCTAGACTTGAAAAGCCATTTCCTCTCGTGAGGTTTTCTTGTTACCTGGACCCCTTTGCAACCTTTGGCATATTCTTTCTAATGTCCTTACGAAAAGCACACTGTTTGTGCTTCAGTCTGGGGTGGCCTTTTCCACCCTTTCCTTTCGACCGTCTCAAAATGCAGCTAACAGAACATACGTAGGTTTTGGGTTTTGTTCACTAGCATTATATACTTTAAAGGGGATGTCAGCAGGCTGTGAGGCATTCATTCCAATTGTCCCTTCTACACACTGCTGCCTCCTCTGTATATCTGGAGTGCTCAGTCCTGTAAAAGTCTTATAAATCAGGTGCATATTTTCAGGCATCCCTAGATCCACATCTGTATATTTCCAATATGCCTGATAAAAGCTTTCCAAAAATTCAGAGGGATCTTCATTAGCTTTTAGTTGTAATTCTTGGACTTCATTTAAACTTTTCTGTCTAGGCACTTCCCTTTGGAGGCCAGCCAGAATATACTTTCTGTAATGATTTATTCTCACATCTTCTGCATCCAAATCAGGCTCCCAATTTGTGTCAGCCTAATGATACCCTGCCAGATGTCCCTGTGTATTCAAGCCCCCCACCTGATATAGATATAATGGAAATTGCCCTGCCCTGGATATGGGTGCCCCCTAGTCAAACTGGGTTTCCTGCTGGGTCTTAGAAAAAGAGACCATTCCTACTCCCAAGTCATAACCCAGTGGGCATGGGACTAAAGAATCAGTCATGCCCTCCTTGAGCCCTCTCCTGATTGTGGGTGGCAGGAGTTGCCCCAGGCTCTGCTCCAGATGGGGCTGCTTCTTGGGTAGACTGCAGGTCTCTGGCAGCAGCAAGGGCAAAGCTGCATTCGTTGGTGTGCTCCATGACCACTGCCCTAGGGGCCCCAACAACATGAGCTCCAGTGTGGCCAAGCCCATGGTGCCTTCCCTGGTGGATGGGGAGCTGGTGGCAGAGGAGCAGGTTCAGGAGATCCAACCTGGTTAATCCCTCCCCAATTTTATCACATGGCCTTTCAGGCTGTTTGGTATGCAATTGCATGAAATACTATATATATGAAATCTCATCCCATATACCTGACCTTTGATAAAAACAATTCCAGTTGTAAAATACTACAATTTAAGGTTCCATTCAGCAGCCACTTCTCACAGCATGTACATTGGATTACAATAACACCATTCTTTTTTAGACCTAAACTTGTTACTTGGAGCCCTTTGCCATTTTTGTCAGTATTCTTTCCAATGTCCTTCCTTTTTACAAAAAGCACACCAACTGTACCTTAACCAGAGATAAGCTTTTCCACCTGTGGTGGCTATTAGTTGACTATTTAGGCAAGATTCTCCCCAAGCGACTTTCAGATGGAATAAAAACAGCCTCCTGTATTGAAGCAAAACTCACAAACAGCAGCAATGAATACAACATGGCAAGTACGCAATACAGGGAATTCCCAGCTCAAACAATCTCAGATGCAAGGTCTTACCAGATAAATGGAAGCCACACAAATGAGAACCAATTTCTCAAATGAAAACTAAACATCTAATCCAAAAGAGAACAAATTCCCCAGGTCCCCTAGTTCCACTCAATCATGACTTCTACTCCCAACAACATCCAAATAAAATGCCCTGCCACAGGGCTGGAAGGGAGTCTTGGTGTGCACACAGGAGAAGTACCAAAAAATGGCTGAGACATAGGAATACTTCCCAAATCTGTGTCCTTTTCCTCAAAAAAATGTTCAGTTTGGTCAGAGCTGTGTCTAATTGAGGGAGAAAGAGACAGGACTGCCCCAGAGCTAAACAGGCTCCAGGAGCTACTGGGGCAGTCTCTCACTCTCTCACCCCAAAAAGACACCACTCATACTGGTGAAGACCCACAGCTTGACCTGGGGCTGCTCCCCACTCTTTAAGCCATGGCAGCAGTCACAAAGTGCTATTCCATGGGTGTACCCATGGGCCCATGCAGGTATGCCAAATTCTGTTGCTGAAAATTCAGTACTTGTCCCCATGGCCAAAGAATGAGGACAAGCAGCTTGAGGAGAAGGAAAGAAAAGTTTATTAGTTTGCCAGAAAATGAGGAGGATGGCAGGCTCTTGTCTTTAAAAAAAAGTCCATCCATCTCCCTTTAAGCAGAAATTTTAAAAGTGAATTCCCAGCTTTGGGCTATTGATGTTTAACTATAGACAATCTTGTAACCTCTGCCCAGAGGGTTCTGTGAGCTATTTCCTGTGGTGCAAAGAACAAAAGACACTGCCCTGGTTCTCTGATCACTGGCCTCTGGCAGGAATGCAGGTTGTAATTCACAGAGAGAAAGGGAAGAGGGTTGAAGAGGCAACTTGTAATATGTTTTGCCCTTTTCCAGGCCCTTCTGATAGAAAACTTCCAAAAAACTGCTTCAGAAAAAGGATCAGTCACTTTATGCAGTGTCTTTAGCCCAAATAAAACAGGTGAAAGGTAGGAAGGTCCTTTACAGAAAGGTAAGCCTGTGTGGGCTACTGCCAGAGCCTGGGGCCAACCACAAGAATACTGCCCATGCATATCAAAGTGGCTGAAATCTGAGCAATCATACATCCCAGTGGATGAACTGGGGCTTCAGCAAAAACATAGTCCCTTGGAGTTCAATTGTTACTCCAGGCCCTGGTTGATGGGTCTTCCTGCCACCCCAGAGGTATCTCCCACTCAGAGCAAAGGAGAGTGATGAAAGATAGCCTTTAGTCACCACACCACACCCAGGGGCCATAGCCATCTTGTCAAGAGCAGGTGGTTCTGAGGCACAAACAGCAATTGGGCCTCTGCACTCAGGGAGCCTGTGCACCTGGCAGTCCCTTCCAGCATGGATCAAGGGTGACAAGAGCCTGGGCTACCTTCACTATTAGCTGACATGCTTGTCTGGTCAACCAGATCATGCTTCTCATGCCTTTCTTGGTGGGAAAAATTTTCTCCCAGAAAAACTGGGAACATACAGAAAGATGGGGATGTGCAGGGAATACCCTTTTTATCTCATGGCATCTCACTCCTTACACACTAAAGGCTTGTTTCTACCAAGACGTGTACTGCTTCCTAACATATGTTTTATTCTTTTCAGGGGTGGTGGCTTCTGTCTGTGGGGTGCTGGCACAAAAAGGTCAGTGTCACTCCCCCTATATGGCTTCCAAAAGGAATGTGGAAGTTTACTGAGGGCCTCTTCGGGTGGAAATTCCTCTCAGGCTGCAGAACTGTGGGAGCTGAGCAGCCTCACACCCTTGAAGTGACCTGGGAACTGCCGGGGATGGTGGGGGAGCTGTCCTTGGGTTCAGGGACAGAGACCTTTGGCCCCCCCTGTTCATGGTGAGGAGCAGACGGCCCTGCCCCAGCCCCCTCCCTGCCTGCTGAAGGCGGAGGCGAGATGGGCCCTGTGCCCCTCTGGGCTCAGCTTTGGTCATAGGAGCCTCCCTCTCCCGGCCTCCACATTCCCCTTCAGCATGAAGGAAAGCCATGTCACTACAGCACACCCAGGAGGACAGGGTGGGGCACGAAAAGAATCCGAATGGAGGAAGGCGACAGAGTGCAGGGCGCTCATAAGAGGTGACCACCCGGCGCCCAGTGCCCCAGCCGGCCTATGGGGACTGGCTGCGGCCCGGTGGAGGGCGGGACCAGGGGATGCAAAGCCCTTACTCAGGAAAGTGACTGGCCTGCGGCGCCATCCCTCTGGAATTCTAAAGAAAGGAGTGGAACCCTGGGGGGATCACAGTTGGTGACAGTTATGGGCACGTGGGAGGACCTTGGAGGGCGGGGTTGGACGGGAGTCCGCAGGTCCCTAGCCTCAGCTGCCCCCAGGTGGCGGGACAGAGGTGTCAGAGAGACAGGGTCGCACAGAGGCTGTGGGAGCTGTCCCCACTGGAACAGGCAGGGCCATCTCCAGGGCTGGTTCCTGCCACAGGGCCGCCACAGACATCTGGGGGCCAAGGCTGGTAGCCTGGGGCTTTTATCCAGAGGGTTCTTCCTGGGGACGCAGGTTCCAGCCAGGTCTAAAACCAGGGAGAGGCGAGCATGAGGAGGGGCCGCCGAAGGGACAGCCACCAAGGATGCCGACCAGGCCAGCGGAGCAGCAGAGACCAGGCCACTGCGGGCACCCTGTCTGCCCCTGGGCAGTCCTGCCTCGGCCTGGTCGTGGGCCTCTAGGGGCAGGCAGCTGGGGGAGTACTGGGGGATGAGCCTGGAGCAAAGCCCTCGTTGAGAGACCTTCACAGAGAGACTCCCACAGAGACCTGTACAGAGATCTCCACTGAGAATTCTTCAGAGACCACTCCACTGGGAGATCCCCACTCTCTTCTGCAGACACCCACCTGAGGGACCCCTACAAACCCCTGATAGAGATGGCAGAGAGACATCTGGCAAAGACTCCGGCCAAGAGACTGGACACAGAGACCTCCACAAAGCCGGCAGGTGTGTTCTGAGGCCTGAGGTGACCAGGAAGCTAGCATATCCGGTGGTTAGGGCACCAGCCACATACATCAAGGGTGAGGGGAACAGACCAGCTAAACAATTGCAAAAAAAAGATAGCCAGCGGTTGTGGCAGGCACCTGTAGTCCCAGCTACTTGGGAGGCTGAGGCAAGAGAATGGCCTAAGCCCAAGAGTTGAAGGTTGCCATGAACTATCACCCCATGGCACTCTACCCAGGATGACATAGTGGGACTCATAGAAAAAAAAAAAAAAGTTGAACTCAGCAACAACAGGATTCTGCATACTTATACAAAGACATGGTTTTTGAATGATATTGAATGATAGCTGGGTCATTGATGAGATTAAGAAGGAAATTACCAAATTTTTGGAATAAAATGATAATGAAGACATGAATTACCAGAACCTGTAGGATACTGCAAAGGCAGTCCTAAGAGGGAAATTTATAGCATTGCAAGCCTTCCTCAAGAGAACAGAAAAAGAGGAAGTCAATAACTTCATGGGACATCTCAAGCAACTGGAAAAGGAAGAACAACCCAGCAGAAGAAAATAACCAAAATTAGAGCAGAATTAAATGAAATTGAAAACAAAAGAATTATTCAAAAGACCAATGAGGGAGGTGCTTGTGACTCAGTGGATAGGGCGCAGGCATTTAATGCATTTATGGGGTACAATGTGCTGATTTTATGTATAATTTGGAATGCTTACATCAAACTGGTTAACATATAGCCTTCACCTCACTTACCTAATTCTTGTGTTAAGACATTTATACTTTACTCTTAATAGATTTGACATGTACCCTTGCATTATGCATCATAGGTGAGGTCCCACTGATTACCCTCCCTCCACCTGGCTGATAATCCCACTGATTACCCTCCATTTTCCCTCTCTCTTCTCCTCTCCCCCTCCTTCCTGGGCTATAGTTGTGTTTTATCTTTAGTGTGAAAGTGTGGGTGATTATGTATTTGTTTCACAACAGAACTGAGTACTTTGGATACTTTTTCTTCCATTCTTGAGATACTTTACTAAGAAGAATATGTTCCATCTCCATCCATGTAAACATAAAAGAGGTAAAGTCTCCATCTTATATTAATGCTGCATATTATTCCATGGTATACATATACCACAGTTTATTAATCCATTCATGGGTCAACGGGCACTTGGGCTTCTTCCATGACTTGACAATTATGAATTGGGCTGCAATAAACATTTTGGTACAAATGTCTTTGTGGTAAAATGATTTTTGGTCTTCTGGATATATACCTAGTAGAGGAATTGCAAGATCAAATGGCAGGTCTACTTGTAGCTCCCTAGTGTTCTCCAAACTTCTTTCCAAAAGGAATGTATTAGCTTGCATTCCCACCAGCAGTGCAAAAGTGTTCCTTTTTCTCCACATCCACGCCAACATCTCTGGTTTTGGGATTTTGTTATGTGGGCTACTCTTACTAGAGTTAGATGATATCTCAAAGTGGTTTTGGTTTGCATTTCTTTGATGATTAAAGATGATGAGCATTTTTTTTTATGTGTCTATAGGCCATGCACCTGTCTTCTTCAGAGGAGCTTCTGTTTAAGTCTCTTGCCCACAATGAAATGGGATCACTTGTTATTTTCTTATTAATAAATTTGAGTTCTCTGTGGATTCTGGTTATTAGACCTTTGTGAGAAATATAACCTGCAAAAATCCTCTCCCATTCTGAGGTTAGTCTATTCACTTTACTTACTGTGTTCTTGGCAGTGCAGAAGCTTTTTAGTTAGATCAGATCCCAGTAATGTATTTTTGATGTTGCATTAATTGCCTGGGGTAGGGGTTCCTCCTCATAAAGTATTCTCCCAGACCAATTTTTTCAAGTGTTTCCCCTGCACTCTCTCCAAGAATTTTTATAATTTCATGTCTTAATTTTAAGTCTTTTAACCAGTGAGAGTCAATTTTTGTTAGAGGAGAAAGGTGTGGGTCCAGTTTCACTTTTCCAAGTGACCAGCAAATTCACCCAGAACCATTTGTTAAATAGGGAATATTTCCCCCAGTTTATATTTTTGATATGCTTATCAAAGATCGAATGACAATAAGTGTCTGGGTTCATCTCTTGGTTTTCAATTCTGTTCCATACATCTACCCCTCTATTTTTGTGCCAGTACCCCTCTATTTTTGTGCCAATACCATGCTATTTTGATCATTATCAATTTATAATATAGTCTGAGGTCTGGTAGTGTGATTCCTCCTGCTTTGTTTTTATTTCTGAGTAATGTCTTTGCTATTTGAGGTTTTTTCTGATTCCTAAAATGAAGTACTAATTTTTCCAGATCTTTAAAGTATGACAGAGGTGCTTTAATAGGGATTACATTAAATCTGTAGATTGCTTTGGGAAGTATAGACATTTTAACAATGTTGATTCTTCCCAGCCATGAGCATGGTATATTTTTCCATTTATTAACATCTTCAGCTATTTCTTTTCTCAGAGTTTCATAGTTCTCTTTATAGAGATCTTTCACATCCTTTGTTAGGTACACTCCCAGATATTTCATCTTCTTTGACACTACTGTAAAGGGAATAGAGTCCTTAATTGTTTCTTCACCTTGACTATTGTTGGTATGTATAAAGGCTACATATTTGTGAGTATTGATTTTGTATCCTGAGATGCTGCTGTATTCCTTGATCACTTCTAGGAGTTTTGTAGTTGAGTCCCTTGGGTTTTCCAGATATACAATCATATCATCTACAAAGAGTGACAGTTTGATCTCCTCTGATCCTATTTTGATAACCTTGATTGCCTTCTCTTGGCCTGATTGCAATGGCTAAGAATTCCATTACAATGTTAAAAAGCAGTGGAGACAATAGGAAACCTTGCCTGGTTCCTGATCTGAGTGGAAATGATTTCAATTTTACTCCATTCAATAATGATATTAGCTGTGGGTTTACTGTAGATGGCCTATATCAGTTTAAGAATGTTCCTTCTATACCTTCTATACCTATTTTCTTTTGTTCTGATTGAGAAAGGATGGTAGATATTATCAAAAGCTTTTTCTCCATCAATTGAGAGAATCATATGGTCTTTGTTTTTTATTTTGTTTATATGATGTATCTATAGATTTACATATATTGGACCATCCTTGGGACCCTGGGATGAAACCCACCTGGTCATAATGTATAGTTTGTTTGTTGTGTTGCTGGATTCTGTTTTCTAGGATCTTATTGAATATTTTTGCATCAATATTCATTAGAGACATTGGTTTATAATTTTCTTTTCTTGTTAGGTATTTTCCTGGTTTTGGGATCACAGTGATATTTGCTTCATAGAATGTGTTGGGAAGTATTCCTTCTTTTTCTATGTTTTGGAAAGGTTATGTAATATAAGTACTAGTTCCTCTTTAAAGGTTTGGTAGAATTCTGATGTGAAGCCATATGGTCCTGGGCTTTTCTTTTTGCAGTATCCCGGAGGTTCTGGTAATTCATGTCTTCAATATTGTTTTATTCTAAAATATTTTTGGTAATTTCCTTCTTAATGTCATCTATGACCCAGCTATCATTCAGCATGAGGTTATTTAGTTGCCATGTTTTTGTTTTTGTTTTGTATTCCTGTTGTTACTCAGTTCAACTTTTATTCCATGATGGTCTGAGAAAATACAAGGAATAATATCTATTCTTTTAAATTTGCTGAGTTTAGACTTGTGACCTAAGATGTGATCAATTTTGGAGGATGTTCCATGGGATGATGAGAAGAATGTGTATTCAGTTTTGTTAGGATGAAATGTTCTGTAGATGTCTGTTAAATCTAATTATTGAATGATTACGTTTAAGTCTAAAATTTATTTGCTTAGTTTCTTATTGGAGGATCTACCCAACACTACCAAAGGGGTATTAAAATCTCTGACTACTAGAGGAAATCAAATTGCTCATGTCTGTTAGAGTCTCTCTTATAAATTGAGACCCATTGAGTGCATAAATGTTAATAATTGAAATATCATCATGTTGAGTGTTGCCCTTAACAAATATGCAGTGACATCCTTATCTTTTCTTACTTTTGTTGGTTTAAAGCCTATTGTATCTGTGAATAAAATTGCAACACATGCCACCTGCCTTTTTCTGATTTCCATGTGCCTGAGTTATAGATGACCATCCCTTTACCCTGAGTTTATATTTATCTTTCAAGGTAAGATGAGATTCCTTTATGCAGCAGATATCTGACCTGAGTTTTTATATCTGTACAGCCAATCTGTGCCTTTTTAGAGGACAATTTAAGCCATTCACATTAGTATTGATAAGTATTTTGGGTATGAAGTTTTTCAAAAGTCCAGTGGACATTTTTAATCCTTTTGCCACTTTGGAAGCTGGAGTTTAATCAAATGTTTCTGAGCAAGTTTACTTTGGTGGTGGGGGATTGTACTAGTCATTATGGAGGATGGGTCTAAGAATATCCTGAAGAGGTGGTTTAGTTATTGCAAATTTCTTCAACATATGAATGTCATTAAAGAATTTAATTTCTCTGTCATAAATGAAACTCAGTTTCACTGAATACAGGATCCTGGGTTGAAAGTTATTTTGTTTTAGGAGGTTAAAGATCAATGACCATCCTCTTATAGCTTGAAAAGTATCAGCAGAGAGATCTGCAGTCATTCTAATATTCTTCCCCTTGTAGGTTATGGTTTCTTACAACTGGCTGCTTGCAGAATTTTCTTCTTCATGTTAACTTTGTCAAAGTCAATTATAATATGTCTGGGAGATGTTTTATTTGGATTGAGTTGTGGTGGGGTTCTGAAACTGTCTGCTTTCTAGATTTCAGTATCTCTTGCCATGCTTGAGAAGTTCTTCTCAATTATCTCTTGGAGTAGAGCATCTGGGCCTTTTGAAGCAACCTCTTCTCCTTCAGGAATTCCTATAAGGCAAATGTTTGCTCCTTTGGAGTGGTCCCACAATTCTCTCAGGGAATGGACTGTTTTTGCTCTCCACTTCTCTTCCTCTTTGAGCATTTGGGAGCATTCAAAAGCTTTGTCTTCAATGTCAGAGATCCTTTCTTCTGCCTGCTCTGTTCTGTTACTGAGGGATTTTTACTATCTTTCTCAGATCTTTGAGACAGCAAGTTCTTGCTTCAATGTGTCAAAATCTTTGGTGATTTTGTCTTTGAATTCATTGAATTCTTGAGACAACTTTTAAATTACTCCTTGAAATTCTAATTCCATCTTTACCTCCATTCTGTTGATCTTATTTGCCATCTAAATTTTAAACTTGATTTCTGACATCCCAGCCATTTGTTTATGAATGGGATCATCTGGTGTGTCTGTTTTGACATTCCATGGGGGAGTTGATCTACTCTGATTATTCATGTTGCCAGAGTTTTTCTGCTGATTCTGCCCCATGATTATTTTTCACCATTTTGCTAGATGGGCAGGTAAGGTGAAATTGGATGGGGCATTCCTAGAGTTGTGGTTAATCAGCCCTTTGCCAAGGATCTTGGACTGGTGACTGTAGCTTTTTCCCTTACAGCTTTGCAAACGACCCGTACCATATTACAGTCTGAGGCTCTGGGGACCTGCTTGGTGTGGTGGAGTTAGGTGGCTCTGTCTTGTATTCAGCTGTTCTTTGTCCAATCCTAGTGGATCAGTGACTCTGGGTTGAAGTCTCAGCTGTGGAGAAATACAAGCAACTAAGACAGCCCTCCACCCATGGGTAGCAACTGGAAGAGGAAAATCAACCCCTCCATTACCACACAACTAGGGTATCACCTGAGAGGGTCCTTGGGCGATTGGCCCAGGTTAAGAGTTCCAAACCAATTGACCCAGTCAGTCCGAACTCTCAAATGGGAAAGTTCAAATGGTCTCCAGCAACTAGATAGCAGAGGTCTACTGGCTGCTCAAATGTGGCTTGCTCTAGTACTCTGTGGATTCAGAAAGGCCCACCCAGTAACAGCATTGGACCAGGGGCTGGTGTCTCTTTCCCCACCTTGCACCTCTTTTATGCCCAGTCACTGGTAACCCCATGGGGCTGTGGTCCTGCTCCCTCCAATAAGCAAATGTGCTGGGGCTTTGCACCTGCCAGAGTCAAAGGAAAGTCAATACCCTCTCAGCCCAGCCACAACCCTCTGCCACCAGCCCGCTGGGGGAGCTGAGGCCTGCCTGCCTTGGGTACTCAATGGCAACTGGGGAGTGTTCCACCTGAGCTCAGTCTGAACCTGAGGATAACAAATGATTTTCTCCTTCAGCCACCTCGCCTTTTCCCCAGCTGCTCTGCAGCTCTGGTATCCCTCTGAGGCTAGGTCTGGCTTCCTCTGGCAGTCCTCAGAGTTTGGGAGGTGTCTCTCCAAGATTACACCCCAGCGGGATTGCTTTACTGTTGCTAAATCTTTGTGGGAGGTGTCCCTGCACAGCTCCCAGGTGGCTCCCATGGCCAGGGAGGCAGCTGTAGCAGTGGCTCCTGGAGTACGGGGTGCAAGGCTCCAGCAGCAGGACAGGGCACCTTGCACACAGTTCTGGCACAGCAGGGTGCATGGTGGCTCTGGCAGGGCAGAGCACATGGCATTCGGCTCTGGCAGTGAGGGCATGTGCAGGGCAAGTGGCTCTGGCAGGGTAGAGCATGGGGCGTGAGGTTCCAGTAGGGTGGGACACCTGTTGCTTGGTTCTGCAGGGCAGAGTCAGTGGCTCAGAAACCTCCTGCCTCAGCTGGTTTGCACTTTCACAGAGCCATGCCCGATAGCCTCCTTCCCTTTGTCTGCACTACTGCTGGGTTCACTGTTACAGTGAAGATATTCTACCACAGCCCTTGTAGTGCCTGGACCTGGCAATGAACTGCAGACATTCAGGTCTCTGCAGGAGTTAGGTTTTTGGACCATCAGGCAAGGGGGGAAGGGTGGACTGGAAGTTCAAACGGCAGGGGAACCATTAGTTCAACATTCATGCCTTGCAAGAGAGTGCTCAGGGTCACAGCAGGGTCCCTCTGGAGAAGTAGACCCCACTTTCTGCAACTCTCTGCCCTGGGGTCAGACAAGAGGTCCTAAGTTCAATGCTTGCCTGTAGAAAACCTACAGTGAGCACAAAAAAACCCCCAAAACCCCCCAAAACAACACCAAAAAAACTGTCCTGGGGGAGTGACAGACACTTCTTTTGGGATGAGTTTTGCACCTGAAATTTGCTTTCTTGGAGTTGCAGCTTGCCTCAGCAAAGGTGATGTACAGTTATCATTCTTTTCTCTCAGCTCAGCTCTCAGTCTTCAGCTTTATTTGGTACTGTCTGGTCATTATCTTTCCTTCTGGATGGAAGCTTCTATCAAAAGCTGGCTCCAGTTGGCCATCTTGCCCCTCCTCCAGGGTGGTTATTCTTAAGGCTGGGGTAGCTGTGGCAATTTCTTAAAATAAGACAATAATGAAGTTTGCCATAATGATTGATTAGTCCTTTCATTAACTATTTCTTTGTACAATGTAATGCTGTTTGTTAGAATTTTACCCACAATAACCTAATCTTTGATAAACCAAATAAGAACATACCTCAGGGAAAGACTCCCTATTCAATAAATGGTGTTGGGAGAACTGGATATCCACATGTAAAAGACTGAAACTGGACCTGCACCTTTCCCCACTCACAAAAATTGATTCAAGATGGATAAAGGACTTAAATTTAAGGCACAAAACAATAAAAATCCTCAAACAAAGCATAGGAATAACACTGGAAGATATCTGCCTGGGAAAAGACTTCATGAAGAAGACTGCCATGGCAACTGCAACAACAAAAATAAACAAATGGGACTTAATTAAACTGAAAAGCTTCTGTACAGCAAAGGAGACAACAACCAAAGCAAATAGACAACCTACACAATGGGAAAGGATATTTGCATATTTTGAATCAGACAAAAGCTTGATAACTAGGATCTGTAGAGAACTCAAATTAATCCACATGAAAAAAAGCCAACAATCCCATATATCAATGGGCAAGAGACATGAATAGAACCTTGTCTAAAGAAGGCAGATGAATGGCTAACAAACATATGAAAAAATGTTCATCATCCCTATTTATTAGAGAAATGCAAATCAAAACCACCCTTAGATACCATCTAACCCCAGCGAGAATGGTCCACATCACAAAATCTCAAAACTGCAGATGCTAGCGTGGATGTAGAGAGAAGGGAACACTTTTACACTGCTGGTGGGACTGCAAACTAGTACAACCTTTCTGGAAGGAAGTATGGAGAAACCTCAAAGCACTCAAGCTAGACCTCCCATTTGATCCTGCAATCCCATTACTGGGCATCTACCCAGAAA
>CAUYPK010036592.1:0-113283 GCA_963574355.1 Loris lydekkerianus
GAATCTTTTCCCCACTGAATGTTTTTAATTGGCTTGTGAAAGATCAAATAATGATATGTACATGGGTTCATCTCTTGGTTCTCTATTCAGTTCCATACATCTACCTCTCTGTTTTTGTTCCAGAACCATGCTAATTATGTGTATTACACACAATATTACACAGTAATATGGCTGTAATATACAAATATCTACAAATAAAATATCTTTCTTTAGTGACACATTTTAGTAAAAAATACAAGGTACAAAAAAAGTTATCTTTTGCCATACCATGAACAAAGATATTGCATAGCTAATAAACCTTTTGTGACTTGACTTGTCTGTATTTGGAAATATCTCCCTTAACTCCCTTGTGTTCATAATAAAAATTCAGGCAAATAATAAAATGAAAACTCAATTGCTATTCTTTTCAGAGTCATGAAATTATTAACTTGTAGCATGTGTATTTCTCTCTCTACAAATGATTGGAGTTCTAATTTCTTTACTGAAATGGAACTCTTTTTCCAACTGGCAGGGAAGATATATTACAGGAAAACAATGAAGCTGGTTTCTGCTCTCACTGCTGCCATTTGACAGTAATGGGGATGAATATAAAATTATAAATATGATATAAATATTAGATAGGAAATAGTGATGTTACCATTCTTCAAATTATCTTTCATTATTTTCAGCTCACTAATTTTTTTTAATCCATGCTTGAAATAGCATTATGTAATCTACAACATTCACTAATTGAAACTGTGTCAGCAGTTAGCTTTCTGTGAACTGGTCTGACTTTTAGGGGCTTTAATTTTAGCTACTACAATCCTTTCATATCAATACTTTCCCTATGAGTTTTTAGTTGTGTAGGTAATGTGGTTGATAAATTCTGCTATTATTATTTTGAAAAGTCAGTGGGCAAACAAAGGAGAAAGATTGTGTTTGCCTGGTATTTATTTATTTTCTGTTACTAATATTTGAAATCATTATTCCAGTCTGTAGTGGAGTTGAAGTGAAGGGTAAGTTGTTTTTATTCATTTATTCATTTTTATTTCAGGTTAATATAAGGATAAAAACAATTAGGTTACATTGTTTGAATTTCTCAGGTAAAGTTAAAGTTGTAGTTGAGCCCTTCACTCGAATATGTGCCATATACCCTTATATTGTGCCCATTAGGTGAAGGTACACTAGACCCCTTCCCTCCCCACCCCTCATCACCACCCTCACTCTTCACTTGAATTTCATTGTGTTTTTCTCTTGTGTGGGCATGTGGGTAAGAAGTTTTTAACACAATTTTTTTTTTTTTTTTGAAGTGATGCCAAGATTCTCCCATAAATGTGGTTTTAAAACAATTTTAAAATGATTTTCTTTTACTTGCTGGTAACTCACTAGTTTATCTTCCATGTCTCTGAATTTACTACACATCCCAAAATAAAACTAGACCAGACTTGCCTTCCATAAATCTTTGCTTTTGTTTTTTCTCTTCATTGTTCTAAGAATTAAACACACATCTACTAAATACTATCCGATGTTACATCTAGCCACTTGATCTATAAATTACATAAATCAAATTCAGAAGTACTTCTAAGATTACTCTAAGCGTGTATATTCCCCTAAATATACATCTTTGGCAAGAGTCTCTTTTTATTTGTACCCAGAAATTGTTCATATACATAAAACATAAATCACAATATTATTAAAGTTTCCTTTGCAAATAGAACTCTTTTGTGCCACAATTTACCAATGCAAGGTAAAAAATAAATAAATAAAATGCTTTATCCAAAATATAGTACATGTTTTCTTTCCATTATCACAGACTATGGGAGAATCCAACCCGTTAAATAATAAAAATGTCATCCCTTTCTCAGATGGTTAAAATGATCAATATGTCCTCTGGTTAGGACATATTTAAGCATCACTAGAATAACCATGACCCCTATCTGAACATCTTACTTGTGATTATACTATTACCCAATTTCTGGTTACTAGTTCCCATTATTTTTTGAAATATTATACCCATACCCTAGCCTTGTTGATATTAGCTTTATAGATATTATCTAGAGTGTTGCTTTTTTCCAACTAGATTTTAGTGTATTTATTAAACGTATTATTTCTTCTGTTTTCCAAATAATGCATTCTTTTGATTTATTTTTATTCTCTTTAAAAGTAAATAAATACAGTATTTATTAACTCCAAATAAATGTACTTCCTGTCAAAACCTGTGAAGGTTTGAGATTTTAATGTACTGGCAAGCTAACATTGTTGTTTGCCACAGTTTCATGCTTGCTGGTGAAGACTGCTGAGTCATAGACAAAAGATCGCATAATCAGGCCACAGTAAGAAATATAATCATCAGCATATTTGCATCCTAGTCCACAAGCCCAAAGGGGGCAACAAAAATGACCTCAGAAGATGCTTGCTTACACAGGCAGTGGGTTACATTATAGCAGAAACACTGAGATTTACGCCATCAAGATGTGTTCTTTCATTAGGAAGTCTCTTGGGATGTCTAAGGCATCTGTAACCAGTGCCTCCTAGGATCCCCAGGCACCAACATTTGTATTATCCCTTGACCATGACAAAATTCAAGTGTCCTATTCCCATAGCTATAAACTCAGCTTTTTTTCTAATCATCTTTTGCTCAAATCCAGTTCTTTTATAAGATGTCAGATTCAAGAAAGATGATCCTATTTAGAAAACATATAAACACCACCACCCCGACCCCCCTCCATGTCTCTCACTTTGGCCCATATGTTCCACTGTAAGGGAAAGTAGCAAGCAATATATTTGACCAAATGGTCATTACCCTTATGATCTGTGACTATGACAGTCTACAAGACAATTTTGGAGGCTGAACAAGAAGGAGCTTTGAATTCTCTAGACCCTCTTGTAACCAAGCTTCCAGCCAGAAGAACTAGGCCGCCTAAAGTTGCTGTTAGTGTAATGAAAGAAATACATGTACCATACCCAGGAATGATTAGGGTGTATTCCCCAAATTTCAAAATAAATCTATATAGCCCTTATCCCTTTTATCCTGATCATTACCCAGGAAGTGGCTGAAAGGTGACAATTCCTTTTTGAGAATAATCACTTTGAGCAACCAAAGTACCTTATTAAGTGGAAGATAGACTAGAAAAATTTTGAGTCACCTGGCTTATTGTACCCTCAATGAATCCCCAACCAAAAAAAAAAAAAAAAAAAAAAATACCGGATAAGAAGGAGGATCAAAAGTCCATCAAATACTTTGGTTATCTATTATCAGATTACAAATGAAACAGGAATTTCAAAACATGACACAGATTAGTTTCAAGGAATGACTATAGTTGTATGCATCAGTCTTGAACAGCAATGCAGTAAGCTTAAACATTCAAACTGGTGCTGAGGCATTACTGATAACCAAGACGGGATGAAAAACCTATGTAGTCAAATTACCACATGTGGACGGAGAAGATACCCTGTGCCAAATGGCGTCCCTTACAAGTGAGTCACATTTCAGCAGGAGTTATAAGAGTTCAGTGGTAGCCTATGCATTAGAAATATGCCAACTCTCACACGCCTGTTCTACTATAGGTGCAGACATGCTGCCACGTTCAGTACAAGGATGGGTCCAGGTAACAAAGGTGGTAGTTGGAGTGTGTCAGGCTCAATCTGTAGATTGATTCCAGTCAGTCTTATTAGAAAACAGGCTCTTACCACAAAGTAGGCATGACTGTTTTTGTTTCTATATAGTTGGTGCTAATTTGAATAACTGTACAAGCCAGAGGATACGGTTAGCTTCCAGCTTAGTATCAGAGAATCATACCCAGGCATTTAGGGGAAGCTCTGTGAAGAATGAAGTTTCCCCTGAAGGGATAGCTTCCACTTTTTCATGTAAGGTAGAGATATGGCCAGGGCCAGGCCAGCTTTGTTCTTGAATGTGTCATTAAACTTCCCACCTTGTTAGTCATTACATCTAACACTGAGCACTAGTCATTGAGCACTCAAAAATATATTATCAGGCCAGACGATTGTAAGGTGTTCTTCTTAGGTCAGGCATTCAGTCTTGACAAGAGCCTAGTAGCAAGGTAATAGCTCACCTCTGTCATGGAGTCAAGAGGACTTTAAGAAGCAAAGTCATGCCTCACAGAGATTTGTAGTTTAAAAGAGTCAATAAAGCTGTAAGACTCCACAGGCACTACAGCTCAAATTAGCTCATATGTATTATTTATCATGTTACATAAGAAATACATACAATAGAACCTCTGTAAGTTGACCACCCAAGGAATTATAACAAACTATTCAACATACAGAGATGGAATGTAAGAAACTAGACCCCTGCTGTACTGATACATGCATGTGGGCATGTCCAGTCTATGAAAATTAGGTCTACTTAAGGAGGTGCTCAATGTAGGGAAGTGGTCAAGTATGCAGGTCCTACTGTAGTCTGATCTGAAATGCCAATTTTTTCAAACAGGAAAACACATGTGATATTAATATTTCTTCACTGGAACAACTACTTAAAAAATACCTGACCAGCATTAAAACCTCACTGAAATGATCTACACATAATTTACAAATGTCTCATCTACAGCTAATTCACAAAGGTCTCTAAACCAATCCCTGACCTACCTGCCCATTCCCAACCCTGTAACAAGGAGGGAGGCAGATAGAGAAGGTGAGAATGGAGGGTTAAGTTTATAAAAATTGAATTGAAAACATTTTAATATATAATGATTTCATTCATACATACCAACCCCCTAAAGGTAAGTGAACTTGAGTAGATTAAAACACAAGGAGAAAGGGCAAAAGACAGATTGATTGATTGATTGAATAATCTATATAAAAATGTAAATAGGTAATAGGTAGTGAAGCCCTCTTATTACTTCTCCACTTTGGTAAAATAGGTCTGACAGAAGAAAACAAAGAAAGGATTATATAATTGGCATGAATTTTGGCTTTATGAATAAAAGTCTATTAGCTTTATAGGAATAGCTGTGTAGGTGTATTCAAGAGAACTGAACTATGTTCACATAAAAATAAATGGTGAATGGTGTTTTTCTAAATGTGAAACTATGCAGAATCGTGCTTTGCAATACCGGGAAATCTGCAAGGGGAGTGCTGAGATCAATGTCATTATCCAGAAGGTACTACTGAAATAGATTTTAAATCCTTTGATGTAATTGCTTGCTGAGTTTGCCATTACAGCAGCTCTATCCTTTTGACTGATTGAGGCCCTTTAACAGCTCGAGTTTTACTGAGACTGCCAACATACTCAATGTGGAATCTTAAAGTTGGACAGATGTTTGATGTTTAATTTAACTAATATGGCACACCATGAGTCAACAAAACACATTTTGTGTTAATGCCAAAAAAAAAAAAAAAAGAAAAAAAGAAAGAAAGAAAGAAGGAAAGGTGAGGGACAGAATACATGCAGAGTTAATCTTCCTGTTTCAGCAGACAAGCCTTTGCTCTTAGAATTATTGACATGAATTCCAAATTCAAAACCCTATGGCATTTTTCCTGCCCCTTGAGAAACCCAGTCTTGATTCCACTGGAGCATTTAGAATCAGAACTCAATGAATAAATTAACAGTGCATAAAATCCTCAAGTGATGTGTGAGGAGCAACGAGATGAATTTTTTTTTTTTTTTAATTTGAACAGTCCTTCTCTTCCATGATTCCTGTAATAATTCTTGCTCTTTGTAATACATTTTTTTTTATCTTTCCACAACTATCTATGACAGATAGACAATAATGGATCTGATTAGCTTGTCTTTAAGTTCTCTCACTTCTTAAAGAAAGACTGATTTGACCAAAACCAGCAAATTTCATTCATGATATTTTCACTATGGATTATGGTTAATACAAAAAAAAATTTATTTAATACCTTCTAGTAAAAGATATTTCTCCTTCTCAAACAAACAAAAAAGAATAGTGGCTGTGCATTTTGTTTAAGAATATTACCTTGAATTAATACCATTTCATTTCCCTAACATTGTTCTGAGGGAAAAAGCTGAAGATTATTTTTAATGTGGTTTTAGCTAAAGAAAGAACATCACTATGCCTTTTTTGTTCCAAGTTTGATAGTTTTACACTAATATTAAGGTAGGGCTATTGATAATGTTTGTAGGGATGCTGGTTGTAATAGCAGTCATAGAATTAGAAGAAGAAGAATTCACAAATCATGCATGGCCTTGACAAACTCATGGAAGAGTCACATACTATAACTTGCAGGGCACCTTTATCAATATTATAAGTTGGCTTTCATAATAATTTTATGGCATAGATAGAGAAATTTATCATTACCCCTATTGTGTAAATAAGATAAGGGAGGCCTGGAAAATGGAGACTTTTTAAACACCATTTAACTGCTGGATAACTCAAAACTACACTGTCAGGAATGGTTCTGTGGCTGACCTTATTCAGTCTCCAACTCTTCCGGAGGTTTGACTGATACCACAACATGGCCAAAGATTGCTACCAAAAATCACATTGTTAGTATAAACTATCTGGCATGCCCCAAGGCTTCAAGTGAAAAAAGACACTTCTTTCCACCCAGATTTTCCAAGGGTTTATAGTTTATTTTCTAGGAGCTGATCAAGGGCCAAAACTGTCTTTGCAATGAGCAGGGTTTGGATAACCCAGGCATGCTGATTAATTCCTACTTCAAATTAGTTTGCTCATTACACTTCTAGTAATGTTTTCAAGATATATTTTCCATTATAATTGTAAATGCCACAGGGCAGAAATTATAAAAAATTCTTCATCTTTGCTTCACAAAAGTGCACAGAAGTTTAAGGTACTAGAAATTAGTCATTGAAAAGATAGATCATGAAAATAATTTAAACAGAATAAGGAAAATAAAGAATAAGGTTATTTCTTAGATGAGTCTTTTTTTATTATATCTTCTGAGCATTTTTATGTTTAAAACTAGCAAGTCCTAACTTCATCATATTTCTTTAATTTCTGCTTGACATCAAATAGTTATTTTTTATTATTTCTCTGTATCTATTATTATACATGGTTTAAATTTTTTTATATTTTCAACATTCCACTTGAAAATCTTCTTCACTAAATTTACCACTTTCTTAGGCATATTCTATTTTTCAACATCACTGAAGCCAACAGTTTGCCAAACTTTCAGTGTACTACATTATAGGGACACCCCTTCCCCCCTTCTATCCAGTCTGCAGTTATAAAATCTCTCTGTCTTCCAGTTTTGTTTTTTTTTTGTTGTTTGTTTGGTTTTTTTTTTGTCTTCCAGCTTTTGCTAACAGTTTCTTTAAGATATCCTCAACTTCTACTTTCTTTCTGGTCTTAAGACAATGCCACAGGTTATAGTTTTAGTTATGGCAGCATTTCAACTTCTGGTACTATTAATAATTTCTATTTGATTTAGCTTTTGTTGCATAATAAAGTAGTTCAAGACTTAGCATGTTAAAACAGCAATTTTTATCACTCCTTGTTCTGTGCGTTAACTGCAATTGGTTGAGTGGTTCTAGCTTGGAACTTACTATGAGATCAGAGTAAAATGCCAGGTAGGACTACAGTCATCTGAAGTCTGACTGGGCTCCATGTTGAAGACTTCTCATTTCCATGACCAGAAGTTAATGCTGGCTATATAATGAAAGCTCATTCAAGCTCATTATAGTTTTTCCCCCTTGAATTTTATATACTGAAGACCTAACCACCAATGTAATGGTATTTGGAAATAGAACCTTTGGGATATAATTACAATCAGATGAGTTCATGAAGGTGGGGCCCTGCTCTAACTGGATTGATGCCTTAGAATAAACACCAGAGCATTCTCTCTCTCTCTCTCTTACTCTCTCTCTCTCTCTCTCTCTCTCTCTCTATATATATATATATATATATATATATATGTGTGTGTGTGTGTGTACATAATACACACATATATATACATACATAATGTGTATGTATAATATACACAATTATATATTATATATATATATATATAAATGAAAGAACATTTTTTCAACAAATATATATGTATATATAGAGAGAGATAGATAAAGATAGATTCCAGCAATGTGAGAACACAGTGAGAAGTTGGCATTTGTAAGCCAAGAAGAAAGTCTCTACCAGAACCCAACAATGGATGATGCTGGCCCCTTGATCTCAAAACTTCTGGCCTCCATAACTGTAAGAAAATAAATTTCTTTTGTTTAAGTCAATTTGCCTATAATGTTATCTTATGGCATCCTGAGCAGCTTAATATAGTCTGTCTCTTAAAGCTTCAGTCCCCAGCCCCCAGGCTGCCAAGCAGTACTGGTCCATGTCCTGTTAGCAACCAGGCCACACAGAGGACGTGAGTGGTGGGCAAGCCAGTGAAGCTTCATCTGTATTTACAGCCACTTCCTATTGCTTATGTCACTTCTGATATTTGCCTCCTGTCAGACCAGTGGCAGCATTGGACTCTCATAGGAGCAAAAATTCCAAAAATCCTATTATAAATTTCACATTCAAGGGATCTAGTTTGAGCACTCCTTATAAGAATCTAATGCCTAAAGATCTAAGGCAGAGCTCAGGCAGTGATTTTAGTTCTGGGGAGCAGCTGCCAATACAGATTATCACTAGCAGAGAGGTTTGATGACACAGAGACCATAATAAATCAATTTCTTGCAGACTCATATCAAAACCACCCCTACTGCGGTCTGTGGAAAAATTATCTTACCTGACACTAGTCCCTGGTTGGGGACCTCTGTCCTAGATCACCCGAACATGAAGTATTTATGTGATTTGGGTTTCTCACACCATGGTGTCTGGGATTTCAGAGAGAGTATCCCAAAATCAAGTGTTCCAAGAGTCTCAGACAATGGAAATATCACTTTCAATGAGATTGTCAACATTGCCAGACAGATGAGGCACCGATCTTCAGCCAGAGAACTCTCTGGAACCATTAAAGAGATCCTGGGGATGGCCCAGTCTGTAAGGTGTAAATGCTGATGGCCGCCACCCTCATAACATCATAGATGACATCAACAGTGATGCTGTGGAATGCCCAGCTAGTTAAAAAGTACAAGGGAAAATTTTCAGAAAAGAATCATTTGACACCCTCCCCCCAAAAAGAAATTCCATTACATACTCATGACAGGAAGCGAGAAAGAGCCACCTCCTGTCAATGTGAGAAGGAGCTTGAGCTTAGAGGGAAGGAATTGTGAGCAGCCATCTTGAAGACTATCTGCCACACTTGACATTTGTGAAGTGAGAATTCATGGTTGTTTTCCTGTTCTTGAGTGATTTAATTCAGACAAAACTGGCTAACTTGTGATCAGGTACAGGAGATTAATACAGAGGCAACCTTGTAAGATCAGGCAGTGGTGATTCCTGGTTAAGGGTAAAGAGTCAGGTTTAGCAGACATTTCTTCTTGATAATATGTGAAAGAACATTTTTTAAACAATGTGTCATATTTACTACTTAGGTTAAATTTGAACCTAAAAAGTGGTGAATTGTTATTAATGGGCTATATTTGTCATATTGCTTTAAATATTTCCAGAAGAACCACAAGATGCCTCAGTGCCCCTTTATGTTATGATTTCATATGTATTTTAGAACACTTATCTCTAAATTGTAAGTTTTCAAAAAAGCCTCCATTTTTTCATTTGATTATTATTCTAAAGTACTTATATTTGCATTAATAATTTTTAAGAAAAAGACTGGGCAGCAGGTCTACAATGCATTCTTTCCCATTACTGGTGATACTGTGGCAGGAAGATATGTCCACAAACTGATTTTTATTTACTAAAGTCCTCCTCATCTGTGAAATGTTGACTTCTCTAGGATTGTTAATCATAAACAGACCTACAAATCTATGGATAAAAGTTTCCTGGAAAATGTTCTGTGTGCAAAGTAACTATTAGTATAAAAGGGACACATTTCTCGACAGAAAAGTCTGTCTTCTGTGTAAATAGCCTAGCCATGTACATGACTTAAAGACATCACATGTTAATCTAAGACAGAATTTATCTTCAAGGAAAAAAAGGGACCAAAAATCTATTGACAGTCAAGGATTACTCACATCCTTGAAACTGTGAGTAAAGTTAATATTGGGTAGTTTCTTTGATTTTTGTTGAATACAACTTGACCATCTGATTCTTTGCATTACTTCAGTTACGTTAACTATCATGTATTGACTGACAAGTAACTAATATGTTCATTTACTTCAGTCTGTTAAAGAATGATGAGAATATTTAAAATACAAAACAAAAAGACAAAGCCAAATTTAATATTTATCATATTGAAAAAGAGCAAGATGATCAGCCACAGTCTTCTTTGAACAAGCTACCAGGTTCTATACAGGGTTTGGAGAAACATAAAGTGCAGGAGTGGTTAAAATTCCTGGGCTCATGGTAGAGCCTGGTTTTTGGTTGAAATATTCACTGATTAGCTGCCATTTAAGGTGTGTTTATTGAAATAAATCTTTTTCTGATTGGCTGATTTTCTAAAGGGTGGGGCTATCTCTGATGTGTTGACTTTAAAAGGTTTACTCACTGATAAGAATTGTTACTGATCAACTGAATGAGTTTAAACTGTTCCTGGTGGCTGTTTGGTACAACAGCCATGGATCCAGAACAATCATTCTTTCTCTTAGATTGTAGGGTTTTATTCTCTAATCAAAAAAGAAGAAAGAAACGAAGGGAAGGAAAGAAAGGAGAAATCCTATGTTTGGGATTCTGTACCTTAGTTACATGTATTTGCAGACCTCTTTCTAAGACATATAAGTTCTGACTATTAAATTCACGAACTGGTCCTAGAAAAAGTGCTTTAAAGGGTGGAGTAGGTGCTGGTGTCAGGGCAAGGCTTCCCAAGGGGAACCTTTGAAGGTGAGTGCAGTGATATTCAGCAATAAGATACATAGCACTTCTTCTAAGATGTTTGTGAATTTCATTGTCCAACCTCATACAAAGCATGTAACATGTTCCTTAGCATATGAGAAGTATTGATTAAATGGTAATTATTATTAGTTTTCAGCATATTTGTAAGTAAGGAAATTTTAGAAACATACAACTGAAATACTTTCCAATACAGAAATACAAGATAAAGGAGTAGAGTTACCTACTGTAAATCTGTCAGTGACCTCTAGGGTTTGGTAATTGATTGTGTGTGTGAGTGTGTGTTGTCAGAGAAAGAAATATTTTGTCTCTGATGCCCAGAGTTTCACCAAACCAATTTTCGAATGTAGTTCTTCTATGACTAAGTGATTTTATTTAAAGTAAGAAATATCTTTAATAAATGTAAGAGCCTCATTTTAAATTTTAAACTGTCCAGTGAATACTTATTTTGTATTGGGATTAGAAAATATTGAATAATTGAAAAAATGAATAATTGAACAATTGAATAATTGATCAACATAATTGAATGGCCTTTTTTCCCCTAAATTCAAAGGTGTGTGTTTTAAAAATGCTTACACCAGAAGCTCTTTGTATAATTCAAAGTGTGCCTTCTATTCTCATTTACATTCCTTGAAATTTTAAAATCTTGACTTATGAGTAAAATCTAAATTATTTGCTTCCATATACATAATTTAAGCAAAGACACATAATTTTCAGGACCTTTCTCTCTCCACTGTAATTTGTTTATAATGACACTTTATATTTGCTTTTATTTCTCCCTTCTCAGAACTGAAGAGAAGATACAATACTCTGGATAATAAGGTAGTTACACATAGACTGGATAATAGCAAATATTGGGAAGGCTGTTATTACAATAAAATCCTAACTGGTCTCTCTGCTTCAATTCTTGGATCTTCAATCAGTTCTCAACACAACAGTTAGAGTGATTCTGTAAAAATAAAAGTGAGGTCTTACTACTAATAGACCTATCCAAATAGCTTTCTGTCTCACTCAAAATAGGTGCCAAAGTCATTACAATGGCCTAACTTGCTGACACTTACCTGCTACTCACTACCTTTCTACTTTCATTATCACTATTATTTCCCAAATTCACTCCACTCCAGCCACTCTGACCTCCCAATTATTCATTCAGTTCACCAGAAAGATATACTCTTAGTTCACACCCTGTGCATTCAGTTTCCTCTGCCTGAAATGCTTTCCTTTAGTCACTTATTCAAACCCTCACTTAGTTACAGCAGAACATTCATAGTTGACCAACTCCCTACATTGACCATCTTCTTAAGGCCTAATTTTCATAGACTGGACAATATCACATGTAGGTATCAATATGGTAGGCTTAGTTCCTTATGTTGACCACCTCTATATGTTGCCCAGTTTATTACAGTCCCAGGGTGGTCAACTTACAGAGATTCTACTGTATGTTTATTTACACATATCATTTTTTTATGGTATAAAGACTTTCTAGGATCTGAGGATCCAATATTGAAAAAAAAAATCAAAAATCACTCTTCTCATGGAGCTTATATTCTAAAGATGTCAGGAAACAAGATAAGAGACTCTATATATTATATTGTAACATATAAAATATATATAGTGCTATATATATTACAGCATATATAGTGTGTGTATGTGTATATATATATGTATATGTATATAATATACACACACATATACGTAGGAGATACTATATGTAGTGTATCATACCATGATAAAAGCTACACTAAATCCAGAACATATTATGATTACGAACATGCATATCATAATATAAATGTAAAATAATGTATAGGAAGTCATATTTTTAGATTGCTAAGGAGAAAATAACAAATTTATTGGGAGATTTTAACACTATGCCCAGAAAATGATATGTAATGCATACAAAAAGTAAGAAAAGCTGTACAATGTTTAAGTGAGTAATTGATACTCTTAAACTTGATATTTATATCCTATCTACAGCAAAAATAGGATTATTATTTTGGTATAAATAACAAATATTAATTTTTAAAAAATCAACTAGTTATATAATTGGTTTAGAAACCCCACATTCTGTGTTTGTCCTAGTCCATTTTGTTTTGCTCTAGCAGAATACCTCAGGCTAGGTGATTTCTAAAGAAAAGAAATCTGTGCAGCTTCTGGTTTAACAAACCAGAAAGTACAAGAAGCATGGTGTCTGCATCTGCTGTGCTTCTGCTCGGGGCTCCATGCTGCCTCACAACATGCAGAAAGGTCAAAGGAGAAGCAGACTGTGGAAAAGGGGAAAATCCAAGGATGTCCTGGCTTTGCACAACTCACTGCTGTGGAAACTAATGCATTCCTACAAGAACTAATCCAGTCTTGTCAAAGCAAGAACTCACTCCTTATTCCAAGAATGGCTTCAAGTCATTTAGGAATCTGCCCCCAGGAACCTCCCATCAGGCTCCACTTCCCAACACAGCCACATTGGGGATCCAATTTCAATATGGGTTTTAGTGGAAACATAATCAAACCACAACAATGTTCTTTGTCAATAGTGCAATAAAAATATAAATCAACAAACAGGAACTTTTATACTGACCTTAAAAGATGAGTTACTGACCCATGAGTTTAAAATGGAACCATTATGTAAAATTCAATATCTTATATTCATTGCTTAGAGCTAATGAAAATTAGACATCTACATTCTATTTATTTTTTTACAGTTTTTGGCCAGAGCTGGGTTTGAACCTGCCACCTTCAGTATATGGGGCCGGCACCCTACTCCTTGAGCCACAGGCAACACCCCAACATCTACATTCTAAATCTCTTAGGCAGCTAAAAATAAACTGAAAGAAAACATATAGCTTATTGTATCCACTTATATAACAATGTATATTTGTTGTCGTTTTCACCAAAATTCAAAAAAGTGTGAATTATTCAAATTTATACATTAGAAGAAAGCTCCATAAATATCTTAAGTCATTTTTGAAAAATAAATGCAAAGAGGTAAATTAACCCTATCAGATATGAAAATATACTGGTATTTTTGGCAACTATAATAATAAAGTGTGGTACTGAGACTAACCCCCCCAAAATATAACAATAATAAAACCTTTACTTATTTAAAACACCAGAAGTATAACTTCCGATCAATCATAATCAAAGTATTTTAAGTTTTTACTAAACACCAGTAGCTATCCAATGTTTTTTAATTAAAATATACAAATCCGCTGGAACTTTTAAAATTATTCACATGTTGATAGTTAACAGCACTCAGGGTGTTAACTACTTGACTTTGAACTGGCATTTGCAGAAATTTATACCATAAATTAGAGGCAATAGTCCATACAAGAAGAGGCTTTCTTATTTAATAGAGTCTTTCGATTCCAAAGAGCAAAGAACTCAGTAATGTCAAATTGTCTTATAAGCAATTGGGATACATACCTTATAGAAGCTGAGTATTTCCTTGTGGTTCTGCATTTGTCTATGATGAATAATTTTTATAAATAAACTCCTTGATTATACTAAGTGATAGTTGTTTGCCTTTAAAGTTATTAGATTTCTTATTATAGCCTTTTTCATTTTGACCAAGTGTATTCTTTTTACTCTTTACCTTGAAAACTATATTATATGACATAAGAAAGGTTTCAGGCTATTTAGATCAAACTTACACAAAATTATAGATTTAGTAATAATGAATCTTTGTTGAATGCTAAACTGATTATTCTCCATTTACATATACACACACATACATATTTATTATGTATATCTTATATATACATATACACACAACATATATATATATTTTTTTTCTTTTAATTGATAGAGAAATATCTCCAATGGACAGGTAGCTGTCTTTTCTTTTTTTTTGTAGAGACAGAGTCTCACTCTATCAGCCTCGGTAGAGTGCTATGGCATCACAGCTCACAGCAACCTCCAACTCTTAGGCTTAGGCGATTCTCTTGCCTCAGTCTCCTCAATAGCTGGGACTAAAGGTGCCCGCCACAATGCCCGGCTATTTTTTCTGTTGCAGTTTGTCAAGGGCTGGGTTTGAACCGTCCACCCTCAGTATATGGGGCTGATGCCCTATCCACTGAGCCATAGGCACCGCCCTGGTAGCTATCTTCACTTTCATTCTTATTTGGGTACTTCATGAATATTTTTTATCAATGGTGAGCACTTTTTAAAATTTTCAGCTCTCTTTCTTATTTCCGTTATGGATTCATCTTTCTTTCTCATACTCACTTTCTTCTTTGGAGCTTAGGTTTCTATGGTGTTCTCATATAATCATATTCACCTTTTTAAAATATTTTCCCTATTTTCCAAGGTTATGTTTCATTAAAGTCATATGTCTTGTTACAGAATGAGGAATTCATCAATTTAGCCTTTCTGTAATTAACTACCTTACTGAGGTTACCAAAGCCTTGATTTATAAAGAACTCTTTACTGATAGAAAAAGTTCTGATTACTTAATAATAATGATATTTCTTCAAAAACTGTAAACATTTATTCAATGACAAAACACCTGGACCCAGACTTTTACTAATCAATACTCAATGGAAACAAGAAAAGATATGGGCTGAATAATGACCTATTTAAGAGTATTATACGCCTGGATGGAGACGAAAGCCTGAGACCCCCTAATGTTTTGCTGAAAATCACTGGCATGAGGCAGATTGATAGAAGGAAAAAGCACACAGATTTATTAAATGCATATATACTGGACCCTTCAGAACTAAGACTCACACATATTGAGGAAAATTGTCCATTTGTATGCGTGATTTCAATTAAGTATAGGTAGCCATGCATAAATATGATTAAACAAAAAGGATATGATCTAATGGTTATAAACTCCCTAAGGGCTGCCTAACTAGATTTTTTCCACCTGAGTATGAATCCTTTCCTTCTCTCTGGCATGGGGGTCCTATGGCCTATAGTCAAACAAGGTAGGTCATGTAATTTCTTTATGGCCAGTTTTTACACAGAATGATGTTAGGTTTTATGGCTGGTTTTCAGGGAAAGGTGTTTTGACTTTTATGACCTGCCCTGGGGAAAAAGGAGCCTAAGGGGTAATGAGACTAAGAGACAGGAGGCCAGGAGAAGTTCAGAGAAAAACCTTTGCTCCTGAGGCTGCTGCTGAGGCCTCTAATTTAGACTACTGTTCTGAGCTCCAACCTCCAAGAAGCAGATAAAATATTGAGAGCTGTGTTGTTTCAATTCAGCTGTCACAAGACCATAGACAGCCAAGATCTGCACCAACAAAGTCAAACTGTTGAAAATGTGTGTGTGGAGAGGTGGGGGCAGAAAACAGAGTGGTAGAAAGTAGAACTTTTGATAAAAGACTGACTTTTCACTAAAAAAATCATTAGTTCTTATAAGAATCAAGTGAAAAAGAAAACAGACCCAAGAAGAAATAGCACAACAGAGCCTGGGTATAGACCAGAAGCAAAATACAACTATCTTTTATTTCTTGCATCTTTCCACAAAAATACTTTTAGAATTTAATACTATAATTATTAAATAACAACCTTTATACACAATCACAATAAGGAATACTGGATAACAGAATTTGTTTTTCTGCTATGAAATGTTCTATGATTGAATATTCACCTAAACGCAGTTTGTTTTATGAATTTCTGTACCTATCTTATCCTCAAAATAGATTTAGTGAATTCATTTCCAAAACATTCAATATCAATACAAACTGAAATTATTAACAATTTAAACATATTAATAACAGGGATTTTGCATCTCACACTATTGTATTCATCTGAAGAGACTGATTTCATTGCTTATTAGAACAAAAATAACCCAAAGGAGTCTTGTATTTTAATTTCAAGTAAAATGCCTCCTCTAATTATGTAAATAATTCTCAATGAACATTTATTATTTTTAATTTTTGTTGAAATAAGTTAACATGTTTCCTTGTTAAAAAATTAAATTACACTAATTTATTTGGAGTTGACCCTTTTCAAATGTACAATAAATATAGATGGGAAAAGAAGATGTGAGATTTCCAGATAATGTGATAGATTGAATTAGGTGTGTATGTCTGCTCTATCTCCAAGTTTACTGATAATAAAGGAATGAAAAAGTTAAAAATATTTTTCTAAGAACAAAGAACAGTTCAAGATATCAACAAAATTTGAAAGCTAAAATGTAGATTCAGGAGTTGTGCATGACCTCATGACTGGGGAAAGCTGGACCCTAAATACATACCACTGGAGGCAGCTTCTAGTGCTACTAATGGCTAGAGCTGTGGTTCTCAACCTTCCTACTGCCACAACCCTTTAATACTGTTCCTCATGTTGTGGGGATCTCCAACCATAAAATTATTTTAGCAACGAAAATAATTTTATGGCTGGAGGTCCCCACAACATGAGGAACTGTAATGAAGGGTTGCGGCATTAGGAAGGTTGAGAACCACTGTGCTACAGGATGGTTTGAAAATCTTTACTGGTAGTGATTAGATGCCCAAGAAACCCTTATTTGTTCTATAAAGTCAGGAAGCTCTAACCTTTTACCACCATAACTGAAGACTAAAAGCTTACTCTCCAGAGAGCTTGAATAGATAAACTGGTTTCCGAGGCAAAAAGCACAGCTGAAGAAGCCAGGGTTAGGTGGAATGTAGTACTCAAAAAACAGGATCAAGTGGAAAGTGACTGAAAACAGATCAACTTAAAGAATGCTGAGAGCCACCGTTGTTTACTGTATCACTGCAAGGAAATCTGAAGAATGCTTTCTAGGAAAAGTGACTAGCCTGGAAGAAAAGATCCACAGATACTGGCATTTGGGGATATCCCCATCAAACTGACAAGTTTCCTAGTGCTAACATTACAAGAATGTCAGTAAGACCACCAAGAACCTACATAAATAGAATTTCCAAATAGCAGTTTTAGTGCCTCAGGCTTACGTATAAACAGAAAGAAAGGATTGACACAGATTTGAAGAGACTTTACCATTATAAAAAAGGACTAAAATAATATAAAATAAAGGAACTCAGAAAAAAAAAAAAACTATTATAGGGAAAAATAGAAAAGACAATAAGAGAAGATATGTGTATGTGTGTGTGTATATATATATATATATATATATATATATAATATATGCATATACATATATAAGATTTAAAAACTTTGGTTGCTATTTTTTTATTTTAAATGAGAATATTAAAAACAATAGGTTCTTAGAAAACACTTGTCTCATAGCGTTAATAAAAATTTAGTAGAAGTTAATGAAATTTAAAAGTTTGGGAAGGTTGTCAGATATTAGAAAGAAAAAAGACAAAAATGTAGGGGATTTAGAGATAAAAGGTAAGAAAAAGTTCAGAAGACCTGTTGAAGAGGTTTTAATAAAAAATTAGATGTTACAGAAAAGAAGAAGAGGAATTGGAGGCAGAGGGAGGACAAATTATCCAAGAAATTATAAGATGACTTCTCAGAACTGAAGACATGAACTTCCAGATTAAAAAGGTAGGGCCCTGACAGTGGCCAGCATTATCAATGAGGGAAGATGAACAAAGCATTAAGAACTAGCATGTCAGTAAACTTTTTCGTACTATACTGCAAACAGAAGATAGTGGAGCAAAGCCTTTAAAACTCTGCTATCAATCAAAAGTGAATTTTGAAGGAAGATATTTTCAGACTGCAAGCTCTCAAAAGGCCACAAAAAACCTCCCATGCAGTCTCACAAAGTCTGTGAGTCAATCAAGAAAAAGTGAATTCAAGCTCTAGTGAATTCTTATCCAGTGCAGAAGAAAGATGAGAACCCCAAAAACAGTGATTACAAGAAATCCCAGGCCTCACCTGGGGAGCAGGCTTGAGAGAAAGCAGTCCAAATGGTGCACAAGTATGAAGGTTTTCTCTGAAAAAAAAAAAAAAAAAAAAAAAAAAATCTTAGTTTTTCCTGATTTTTTTGAACATGTGAAAGCAATATTTGCAGCTTAAATAGAATGTTTTGGAATTAGCTAGTGATAGGTAAATAAATATTTTTAAAGTAAATTAAAGAAAAACTAGATGACATTAAAAAAAAAACTATTGGGAATCAGCAATAACCATTTATAGTCACAACAATATGTACACTAAAATACTGATTCAACCCCAAAGATGACACAACCCTTTTAAGAGGATAGGGGCAAAGGCAGTGCTTGGAGAAAAGAGATAAGAAGAGCTATATTCTCATGTTTCATGGAAGGAAATCAGCAGAAACATTTGCAATAAAACATTGCTAATGGAACTTTTATTTCTTAATTTGGGCTAAGGCTCCCAAATAATGTGCCCCAAATTCCAAAATGTGGTTGAAAAATAGGTTTACAATACTTAGCTGAATAGCTAACTGCAGCCCATAAATACAGCTGGAGAGGCTAGGAGAAGCGTCAGAAAAAGGAGGCAAGGATTTGGGGATAGGTGTAACCATATACTGTGAGTTCCATCTCCTTCACTATGTGAGAAGAGAAGCAGAGTAGGCCCTTTCCACTAGCACAGAGAACAAACACTGAGTTACTGAGTTACACTCCCAGAGTTTGTCAGGACACAAGACACATGGCTGTTTACTGCAGACTAGACACAGACCATACTTGGGGATAGGTATCTTAGATCCACACCATGAGATCAATTGGAAAACAAAGGTTCCCAGTAAGAAAGTGACTTTCTAGGTTTCTGGGAACTATACAGTTGACGGAATTTCAGTCTGGTTGGATGTCAAAATAACCCATGAAATGAGCTTGTAAGAGACAAGTTAGGTCAATTTATACCTAACTTAAAGTATAAAAAAGTATGCCATCTCTTATTATCAGTAACCTTGAAAGCCCCTGTCTGCTCTCATTCCTCCCCCAGGATTTGACATCCAGGTGTTAGCATAGTAGACCAAAGAAGCAGGAATGAAAATCAAAGAATCCGAGCCTCCCCAGGAGAGCAACACTTGTCTGTGGGGACAGCCTACAGCACACTTCAGGAAGAGAAGGCAGGCATCATGCCTCAATATTAAATGAAGTCTAAATATGCTACTAATATTTAGAACAGCATATTAATTATTAAATATAGCTTTGATTTAAACTTGAAATTAACCAAATGGGTATTGTCCCTAATTTTCTCTGGGATCAAGGAAAATATTGGCTTCACCAAATAAATTTAAGGGGTCTATCAGAGATGTTTTAAGTCCTGCCGTTGTAACATGCCAGGAACTGTGCCTATTCAATGACACTGTTAGGTATAAAAACTGGAAAACAGTGAAACAGAAATGTGAGCACATCCTTTAGATTATAAGGAGGGATATTTCAAAATAAACCTTAGCAAATATTGAACACAATTGATCCTAGGAATAGGAATTAGGTACTAGAAAAGATGGGAATAGAGATTTCTATTTTTGTTATTTTATTGTTAATTTGTTTTAAATATTATTAGAATATATATACAACCATATAATTACATAGCATTCTTTGTTATTTAAAACTATTTATAAGTATGAATTTGATAAAGATAAAAGAACTCTGGAAACTAAATTATAAAACATTGCATAGGTTGGAATCCCTGGGAGCTAAATGAAGGTCTGTGGGTCCGTCTAAAATTTAGTCAAGTACCTGGATCTCTGGCAGAAGGATCTAGTATTAATGGTCTACTAAGACCCTAGAACTCAAATTCCAGCAAATACATCACAAAAAACTGTGGGATCTTAAGCAAGTCACAACCTCTGCGATTTCAGATTCAATATCTGCAGAAGGAAGGCATTGTTGGACTCAACAATGTCTCAAATTTTTTCAGTTCTAACATGTATAGTTTTATAATTACCCTGCATTGGTTAGTGTTTCTAAAAAGACTGTACCTGCCTTCTCTCTACCCTATAACCCTCCTTTATTTACTGTAATGAAACTCAATATTATATTAAGTATTTTGGGTATATCTAATATGTTTATTGTCTCTCTCCCATTGTGTAAGATCTATGACAGCAAGAATTATCGCTGATCTTATTTGTTCCATAATAAGATTACTTCTTACTGTTTCATAAGGAAGTAAAATAGTGCTTAAAACACAGTAGGCATTCAACAAATATTTTTTGAATAAATTCATATACCTGTCCATTTCAAAACTCTACAACAATGCCACTGCATGTCACCTAATCTTTGCTTGAAACATTAATAATCACTACAAAAAGATAGGTCGGATGTTACCAAAGCTTTATAAGTAAACACAGTAGAAAAGATAAAGCATACCAACCTACATTCCATTCATTGTAACCTTCTAATATAGTCAATAACTTAATTGTATTGCACAACATTTTTTCGTGATATAATTCAGTCCTGTGTGCAATATTCTTACAAAACAATATTCAATTTTCACTATGGTTTTTGTATTTCAGCTTCTCTTTCTTTGCAGTTAGCTCTTCCATGTCACTGAAGAATTTGGTAAGAATCTGCTAAATGGTCAAAAGTTGGGCACATCAGCAATTAGCTCTCAGTTTTATTCATGTCATTTATTAAGGAATAGGAAAGATATCTTTAATTTTGTTATGTTCTTTCAGCTGGGAATCGAATGAAAATGCTATGGATATTTTCAATGTTCTGTAAAAGAACCTCATATTCCTGAGTGAATACAACTCAAAAAGCCCAAAATCTGCATCCTGGACAGTTAACATTAATACTTGAATATCATGTCAACAAAATTGACCAGATAAAAATGAATTAGGAATAAACCTATGTATGCCAGCTATCTCTCTCTAGAGTTTTATTAATCATGATTTAGAGATAAACTGCATGAATTCTTAGATCATTTCACATGACATTGGCCTTCATTATTAATCAAAGACCTGAATCATGCTCTTGGGAAGGCGCACACACACACACACACACACAGTTTAATCAAATAAAAATGAAAATAAAGAATTTTTCTGATCAAATTATTTATCTATAGAATATATTGACACTCTTTCTGTTTTCTTTCTTCCTTCTTTGAATAATTTAGTGAAAAAGCCTTTACAGACATTTCATTTCTATTCTTCTCTTTATCTTTCGATATCTCCATATTACTTGTTGAAGGTAGTGAGAGAGAGAGTAGGAATCCTTGCAAAATGACAGCCAAGAAGAGTTTGGGACAGCAGCTCGAGGAGATCATTAAGTTTGATTATTTATGTTGATGTTGATAAAACAAGCAAAGGGAGACAGGTTTCTTCTTATCAGAAAAGGAACTACAAATATAGAAAGGAGGAAAGTTAGAATTAATTCTGTAAGTTTGGATTTGAATTAGCGGTATTAGGGTAAACATCTAGTATTATGTGTGTGAGAAAGAAGTAAAGGTTATGCACATATAAGGACATATACATACCCGTACACATGCAACACATACACAATTAGCCCACCCAGTGTGACTGGAAACAGTGAACTCAAGTGGCAACAAGTACACCTCACTTATTCTATCTTGATTTCTAAGTAACATTCTCCACTAACAGGAGCCAGGACTAATTAGAGACATGGCTGGTTCAAGGACTGGTACAAGAAAAAGTACAACTGAACTGAGAAAATATTGATGTGCTAGAAAATAAGAGTCCTCACAAAATGATGGGAAATATCAAACAAATGACACAGAAACCAGCTTACGGCATCTCCCCTGGCCAGATTTATAGCAATTTGAGTGGCAAAATAAAGAAAGAGATTGTTAGTCAACATCTTATGTAATTAAGGAAAAATGGAGTTATAAAACCAATATTTGGCAAAAATCATAGCAAAGACTGTTTCAAGTCAAGAATCCTCAATGAACGCTACAATTAGTGGGTGAAAATTTGATGAGGAAAGATAAATTTACATACTTTCGAAGTACTTTCCAAAAAAAATAAAAAGTTAATTATTTATTACAAAGGAAAAATAATAACTTTACCTTAGAGACATGGTCAGACTCAAATGATCGGAGTTAAAAACCAATAATGAAATTGAGAATATTGATGTAGCGGATGCCAGGACGACCTCTGAGCAAGATGATTTGCAGCTGCGGGGCGGACCCTTGGGCAATTGGTCCACAGGTGCTCCTTGCAGAGAAAGATCTCAAGCCCATGGCGATCCTTAGGCATACTCCCCTCACCTGTCTTGTGCTGTCTCAATAAAAGGCTACTGTGGAGGTTGCTCTGGGCTACCCTGCAATCAAAGTTAGCCTGCCTCCTTCAAACTTGTACTTCTAATCCGCATCACGCCTGGTCCCTTCCTGTGGCAATGGAGTCCAGCACCATAGGGGCCACTAGGGGCTGCAACAATTGATATTGTAACAACCTATAGGGTAAACTATCATAAGAAGAACACAGCATCAAACTTAGGCATATTCCTGCCAGTTACATAGGAGTGACAGGTGGGAATTTTGTTAGGTAAATAGGTAAATAGGCAGAGAATACAATAAAACAGATGTGATACAATTTCATCAATTGTGGAATCCTCATTATGGGTTTTCATCTTTTATGCTATTCTTGCAAGTTTTTGTAAGTTGAAACTATTTTAAAATAAAAAGTAAAACCAAAAGGTCTGGCTAAAAATTCTTTTAGAAAATGATGAAATAGCTTTTACGTAAGGGAAATCTAGCTAGTAACAGTTTCTCAGAAAGGCTATGTTGGTGAGCACAATACAACTTTGGTCATCATTATCATTGTGTTTCTAGAGAAAGTAGTTAAGTTTACAGGAGCTTTACTACAGATGGGACCTTGAGGGAAGTTACAGCCAAATAGAGAAAATTGGTAAAATGTTTACTGTCAGTAGGCCTGCTGGGAGTGGCATCTGTGCCTGCACATTAATTCTTTTACTCACTGCTATAATATGCCCTGCCTTGATGTTGATTACAAATGGCATTGCCTTGGGACCCATTATTTTATGTTTAGGTTCTTTTCAGAAGTCAGACTTAGGAAAATATAGATAGGATTAATTGTTATATGTTCATGCCAACTATTTCAAAAATACAACTGAACAAACCCTTCCCTCACCCTTTGTCTGTAGAAGGACTGAATTGCTATACAAGGTTTACCTTTTTACATGCTAAAAAACAGTAATAAGTTATACAGATTGGTATATAACATGCACAAATATTTTACTCTGTAAGCATTATATGATAATAAATATACAAAATATTATTCTGACATAGATTTCCACCACGTATCAACTCACATAAAAAAATCACTGTAGTATTGATTACAATAATCAAGATTAAGAGATTTTCTAAAGAGCCATACATACCTGGTCCAATTATTATTGCATACCTATATAGTAGAATTCTATACAATTATTAAAATTATGTTTTAGAAGATGAATTAGTGATTCTTAAAAGGACTTCCGCATATTTCAAGAAAAATGCAAAATCAAACTAAGTAAATGTAGAATATAAATGTCTTAACACAATAACTAAGAAAATGCCAGGAAGGCTCTGTTAACCAGTGTGATGGAAATATGTCAAATGGTCTATAAAACCAGTGTATGGTGCCCCATGATTGCATTAATGTACACAGCTATGATTTAATAATAAAATAAAATTTTAAAAAACCAAATTAGATCAAATACAGTCAGTTTAATCTCATATATACAACAACACATATATACACCTTTAAAAGTAATTTTCTTTGAGTGATGGAATTTTGGGTAATTTTTATTTTCTCATTTACAGTTTTTGAGTTTTCTGAATTTTCTGTTGTGAGTTTGTCTTGATGTTCAAAATCAAGGGAATAAGCTAATTTCATTTTGTAAATGAAACATTTATTTGGATGTGCTTCATTTCTGTTAGCCCAGTTATCATCATTTTTCTTAGAAGCTTTTTATAGGCCAAAGGGAAATTGAGGTTGTATTTACCCTCAGAAGTAAAATAAACTCATTTTCAGTCCTTTATTTGTATCAACGTGACTTAATGCCAATAGAGATTAATGGGAGATTCTTTATCTATGGTTTTCCAGACTGGCCTCATTTTAGAAGCAAATAGCTGTGTGAGGTATCCTTTCACTTCATGCCTCTGCTCCACCAAAAACCTCTAGCTTTTTAGAAAATATTTCTGATTATGTTTGTCTTCAAAAATATTCTCCATTAAAAATATTTGACTGACAATTAGTTTCTTCTGCTTATTTCCTCATTTCCTCATTTAGATTCAAAAGAAAAATCTTAGGCTAAAATTGTTCTAGCCCATAAATCTCTTATTTGAACACCTGAATCAATGGGGGAAGACAGTGGTCTCTAGAGATTTGAATTATTATTTTAATCTCCAAAATCTGTCTTAAATATGGAATACTGTATCTAAAAATTACAACATAAATATTACTGGACAATAGTAAGAGGGACAAATACAATTGCACTGCTTCCATAATATGAAATATAATCATGGCATCATTAATCCATCATATATCTAATAGAACTTATTAAATGGTTAGTTTGTGCATAGTGTTACAGTTTCGTACTGGGGTATACACTTAAATATTTGGCAAATTGAATTTTTTCTTTCTTGCTAGTTAAATTTAGCATGAAATCCAAAATAATGAAATGATTGTTTGTAAATCAAAGTAAAATAAGCTTTTCTTTAGAAAGAAAGATAAAATTAAATAGCATGATAGAGTAATCACATTCAGTTTTCATATGCATTGCTAATCATTGTTTAGGGGTGACCCTCATTCCTTCAGAATCACAAGAGGCTTCAGATTATCACAAAGTTAATCTTGATAGAGAACTGATAAAATGAAAAGAAAAATTATTATTTGTACTTGTTATACTGTTAGTGTTTTATATAATCATTCTAAATGTAATCACATTTCCATAGCCTCCTAAATCTTGGAAGGAAGCTGCAGTCTACCATTCAAATAGATGAAGTTAATGGGTTGTGTCTTGGACCAATGAATAGAAAAAGAAAGAATTGTTAGCATGTCACCATGATGGACCTATTACTATTAGTGGAAAGCCTGAATTAACCATAGGGTGACCTTGGCAATGTATCCATTTCCTTCATAGAATGGAATGTAATGATTACACTTCCATGTCATTACCATAATGCTGGTTTGTCATTATACAGATAATCTGGAGCATTTTTCAGTCATCAATAGAAGATGGAGTTAAAATGGGAGGGAAAAGACTCTTCAGAAATGTTCAGAGATCCTTTTTCCCCTTCAAGGAATGCAAATGTTTGCAAGAACTCTGTTAATAATGCAAGAAGTTTCATAGCCCCATCTAGTGGTCATAAACTAATTTACTAACTAATTTAATGAGTCCCCTGGGTAAGCATGTCTGCTTTTGAGATATGCAGGATTTCAGCAATCATGGGGTATTGTGTTCCTAGTCAGTAAGATACAAGATAGGCTTCATAGACTTATCATGTTAAATTGAAGTATGTGTATATTTAGTAATTATAAAACATGAGAAACATTCAACTCCAGAGGAAATCAATTTTGGAGTTACTTTGCCCACTTTATTTTAGAGCTAACTCCTATTTAACACTTCTTTCTGATAATAACATAAATCTCAAAAGGCACTTGGCAAAAATTTTGATAATGGAATCACATAGCATTTCTTCTTGATACATCAGATATCAGTATTGCCTCAGCCTTAAAAGTGAAATATAATTTCAGAGAATGTTTGTAACAAATTCTGAATCTTGATCAAATTGACTTCTGAGTGTAAATACAACCTCTAGAATTTTTGAGACATGAATAAAATAGACTGAATATAATGTCAAGCTTAACCTCACACCCTCATCCCCACCATCGCCCAAAATGTCAAGATTCCAATTTTAAAGTTACATACCAACATTCTATGATAAAAAATATTTTTTCTAAAACATGTTAATATAAAGAAAATATTTTAAACACACACACATATTTTATTACTAAAGAAAAAATCCAGTGAGTGCACAAAGTTACTGTAAGTTTCTATTTAGGTGACAATGTGAGAAGTTTCTAGAGACTCTAAAGTAGCATTCTCAACCTGTGGGTTGTGAACCCTTTGTAACAATGAAAATACATCGTGGCATTAGGAAGGTTGAGAACCACTGCTCTAAATTAATTAAGCAAGAAGACCTGTTTGTCCTTCAGGAGGCTATCAGGTACTGGTGTCACTGATGGGGCACCACACAGTGTAAGAAGCAGAAGTGGTGTGCAACATACTAACCAGCTGTGAGGCTTCCACTGCTCAAAGATGCTACCTCTGGCCTCTTAAGCAGTTTTACAGGCACCATCAATAAACCATAATCAGCATGTAATGGTCCAGCAAGATCACCAACAAGAAGAGCCTGGAAGCCAGCCAGTCCATCAGCATTGACAACAGTTCACTGCAATTTAGTTCTCTGGAGATGGACATTTTTAGAAAATGGATGATGAGGAGAAGTACAAAGATCAACTGTCAGGCAGGTGAAAGTAGAGAGAGACCAACGAGCAATGGAGGAAATATGCCCCAGGCGGCGCCTGTGGCTCAGTGAGCAGGGCGCCGGCCCTATATACCGATGGTGGTGGGTTCAAACCCAGCCCCAGCCAAACTGCAACACAAAAAATAGCCCAGCATTGTGGCGGGTGCCTGTAGTCCCAGCTACTGGAAAGGCTGAGGCAAGAGAATCACCTAAACCCAGGAGTTGGAGGTTGCTGTGAGCTGTGATGTCATGGCACTCTACCAAGGGTGATAAAGTGAGACTCTGTCTCTAAAAAAAAAAAAAAAAAAGAAAAGAAAAGAAAGAAAGAAATATACCCCAACACTGAGTTGAATCTCTTCAACAAAGCTGAAGCAGCCAGCCAACTTATAGATATGGGACAATCCAAAAAGTGGTCTAGTCCATGCAAAACCATGTATAAAATAGTTTTATGAGACACACATTAAGAATCATAATCCTTTGCATAATCTAAGAGTATAATGAAAAATGACAGCTAAAATATTCACAGGTTAGTCTGTTTAGAATTCCAGAATGGAAAGCAGCCCCTAACTTTTCGCTAGTGATAATCATCATTAATGTTGACGATATACATATTCCCCGAATGTATGAGCTTTAATCAAGTATGGTTGAGACTCCTGAATCTCAAAGGATAAATGCAAATTTATAAATGTAAACAAGCTATCCAATTATGCTGAAAAGTGGAATACCAAAAGTCAAAAGCAGAAAATAACTGGATTCTTTCCCCCTCCGTTGTCCGTTGTCCATGTGGGTTGGTCCACCCCTATGTGAAACTAGGCTTTATCCCATGATTTCTAGTCTCTCTTACACAACAAAAATTCCTTTGGTCGCTTTTAGTCACAAGAAAGTCATAATTCTCTTATTGAAATATCCAGTATCTGTCAACCATAATCCTAACTGAGTTGTTTCTCTTTTCTTGGCTTAGAGCTGAGAATTATTAGGGAAGAGGAATAGTTGGGGTAAGAGGGGAGCATGGTTAGTTTGACTCTGTTTTGAGCCCCTGCAGAGTATAAGTGGGGATTAGGGTGGAAAATAAGGTTCAGAAAAACTCTCATCTCTTCTCCTATCCCCAGTAACACTGATAAGATTGCAAAATATTTTTCTTCTGCCTTTTCTCCAGAATTCTCCTTCAACCTCCTTGCCATAGCTGAAAACTGGCCCTCCCTATTGACAAGCACCCTTCTCCTGCCTGTCTACAACCCCAGCTCCACCTCCAGATCACTACTAACTCCTCCTTCCATCTACACATCTTTCACAATTTTCTATCACTCACTGTCTCTTTCAGTTTCCTTGTCTTGTAAAATGTACTTAGAATGCCGGCACGAGGTTCAGGTCCCTATAAAATTAGTTTTAACATGTCATCTTTATCTCCAGTTTGAAAGTATAAAACTTCAAATAATTATACTAAAACTATGTTAGCTAATTTCTGTATCAGAGAACATTACATGCAACACTTCCAGTATAATTGACTTAGGAGGTGTTGTTATTGATTTAACAAATTTCTCAAGGTTGCAAAGCTGAAATTCAAAATCAAAATGTGATTAATTCCAGAACCTATTCCTTTTTACTACAATACAATGCCCAGAAACACCTCCCACCTCAGTTTTCAACTCAATCTGTATCCAGCTCTTGAACACTAAGACCCCATCCTAGCCTCAGTGCATCTTTCTCTCATGGTCCCTTCTATCTGATCTTTTCCTCTCAGCAAAGAAAAATGATCAGGTTTTGTTTTTGTTTTTGTTTTTGTTTTTCATTTTAGAGAAAGTCCTTCTTACTACTACCCAACACTCTTTTGTTGCTTTATCTATTTCCTTCCGTTCAAGCCTATTTTCGATGTCTCTCTACTTTCTTACCATTAACTTGTTGCCAATGGTGTATTGTGATCAATTCACAATAACTTCCATAGCTTATTCAATCTTTGTTTCATAGAACTTCCTTCATCATCTTGGTTACTTATCAAAACTCGTCTCTTTTTGTTTCTAAGGCATTATCCCATCATCCCCCCGGTTTGATTTGGTTTTTGGTTGGGTTTTTTTGTTTTGTTTTGTTTTTTGTCCATTCTTCTTATTCTCCCTCTTGGACACCCCTTCCACTGTTTAAAATAAATATTAGAATTGGAATTCCTATTATTCTGTTCATAGTCTTCCCTCTTTTGTTTTTATTCGGACTATTCACACTACTCAGTCTTCAGGGACTTCCCCTACTTAAATCCACTAATTTGAACTAATATCTGTACCTAGATGAGTCATAAATTTATATCCCAACTCAGACTTCTCATCTGTGTCCCTAAACTATATATCTGATTCCCTATTAGAAATTTTCACAATTTCGACAATTTCCATAATTTCCCTTAGCTATACTTAGGTTATTCAAATGTGGCACATGTAAAACAAATTAACATACATCCCAATATCTACCCATACACCTACGTGCATTGCATAATTAATGCTCCACCATCCTTGGATACATCACCATATGACTTGAGGGTCATGCTTGATTTTCTCTTTATTTTATGTTGAAAGCAGTTACCAAGTTTTAACTACTTCTATTCAAAATGTCTTTCCTCTTATCTCAGTACCACTACTTTCATTTGGGAACTTATATTCTTCAGCTATATCACATATTTTCATATCTCTTTCTGTGCATTTTGACATTTTGTTTCTTATACCTGGAATGCCATAAATCAACTACATCACCCTCTTTTTTTGGCCAATTTCTATTTTATGCCTCTAAATTTCTCCAGGATGTCTTCCCTGACCCTTTTGGGGACTCTTCTCTGTGATTATTAGGACAATTTATTATTCTCTATATCATATCAATTGTCATACTTTATAATTGTCTATTTACTCAAAATCCTAAGTCTTCTGAGAGAAGTTACTGCATATTTTTATTGCTAGCAACAAGTAACACTAATTTGTGTTGCCTGAAAGAAAATATGACTCCATATTAGTCTTCTCGCTCACATATGGAAGATACTCAACCTCAACTAAATCCCAAAAGCTACCCATATAACCTAAAACATTTGTATCTCCTAATATTATGAAATCAAAAAAGAAAACTAAAGACCCTGTCTGATCTAATGAATGCAGTGAATGCCTTTTATGTTCAAGGGTTTATAGTCAAAAAAGTGTATTTCTCCCTTGCAATGGTAAACTTTTTCAATCTCTCTCATTGCCCTTTTGTAGCCTCAGAATGGATGCTCCATTCTGATTTATTTAATCATTCTATGCTCACCTAAAAGATTCTGTCCTTCCTTCCTTGTCCTCAGTGGGTTAAAATCTAGCATACACAGTGTACTTGATCTTGTAAGTGACAATATTATGAAAAAGGTGGGAGAACCTGTTAATGCACAGAGGGACCACAAAGCATAACTGACACCATAACTGCTACAAGGGAGCACGTCCCATCTAGAAAGAGAAGCCTCCATTCTCAGTACCTGACACATACTGTACTATCAATACAACGTCGTGTCTACTTATGCTACTTTTTACCTGGAAGCCTCTAAGAGCTCTTTGGGAACCAGTGTGACTTCTCAAATAAATATGTATTTCAGTTTGTGGGCTTATCTTACCTTGAGAACTCAACAATGCCTTTCCAGCTGTTACTTTCTATTATTTCCTATAAATGTGCCTTTTGGCTGCTTTTTAACTCAAAAATGATGAGAGTGCACAAGTACTTGTGACAATAGGTAGTACAAATTCCCTTCAGCTGGGAAAGGAAATAGACAGCTTTCCTAAAAATTACCCTGCTGTATTACTTCCACACATCAACCTACATTATGTTTAAGATTTTCACGAATTATATTCTTAAAGCATTAGAGATAAAATTCATGTAGCCTTGATGAGAATCCCTCTAGACACAACTCTGAATTTATATTAGGAAAATGCTTATTATTTAACTAATGCTTTAGGTCACTGAAAGAGACAAGAATGGAAACAAATTAATCATAAACTACCTTTCTGCTTAGTGCTTCACATCACAGTGTTATAACCCTTTGGCTGTGCGTGGATAGCACATTCTTTTTGAATAGAGCAAATTTTATTCTTCTACAGTTTCAAAGATCTAACATTTATTTGGCCCATCAAATTTGAAAAGCTTTCTATCTATATGTGAATAAATGTTAAGTATATGACAAAATACATTGTAACATATGTGTAACTAAAAATATGACTTTTTAAAAATGCAGTTGCTTTTACAAACCTTTTTTCGTTTGACATTGGGGAAAAAATTGGACTTCGTCACTCCCTTTCTTCTAAGCCATTTTGTCCTGGAAGCCTCAAAAAGAATTTCAACAAAACTCTGATTATTCTTCATTAGACTTCTTTTCCCTTCGGAAATTGTATTTCTAAAACACAGAAGTCCACCTGAGAACACTATTTTTCTCCATTGTGGAGCAAATAGAAATTTATCCTGCAACTCCTTACAGAAACCTGAGAGGAAATCAATGACCACTTTGACTAGAACAATGCCACTTTTCTTTTGAGCAGGTAACCTAGTTTCTGGTAACCTGTTCTCCCTGGACAGTTTCCTTAGAAAATCAGACCAATCACCCGTGAGCCTGCTTGCTACTCTGGTTACACACTTTATACAAGAAACCATAAACTTTATAACTACTGGGAGGCTATTTCTCAGGGTAATGATTTCATGCATGAGAATTATTTGTCTGGTATGAAAGTGAAGCATCTACTGAGACCCTTCCCCACTGAGATGTGTCTATTAAGTCTAAATCAGCAAATGGAGTAAAACACATGCTTCTTCTGGATAAGAGTTGCTATAGGCTATGGCTTGAAAACAGGGGCTTTTAAGTCAGACTAATGAGGTTTTGAATCCTGATTCCACCATTTGCTGGCTTCAGAGCTTATATTCTTGGACCTGTTACTTAAATTTCAGCATTTGAGAAATGCAAATAATACCAAATGGATTGTTCTGTGAATTTATTTAGATGAAGCTTTCAAATCTTTAGTACATAAACTGATAGAGTAAATTTTATTTTTTGCTATTATTATAGTCATCCACTCCATTTAGAAAATCTGTATATTTATTTATATTAAAAAAACTGTAAGGATTGTATAAAATCTGAATCCGTAATATCTATGACACTATAAGTATCTTTTTAAATTTTGAAACATTGAAATGAATGAATTTATGACCTAAATCTATAGCTATAAAAGATCTTTGACATTTTTATTGACTTTAAAAGAAAAAAAAAAAAAAAGAAGTCAATATTTGAGATTTGAGATTAAAGTTTAAAGTATTAGCAGTGGGTAAAGCAGAGGTCAGGATTACCTTCTTCAGGTGTATTGATGTCTGTGGTTGTTCATTACATTGCAAAGCTGTCTCCTTAAGAACCCACATCATGTACCTAATCCTCAGTAAAAACTCCATTTCTGACAGCGGGAGAAAAGTATGCATTGAGTTCTCCCCCACTGAGGGTCTTTTTTTCCCCCACACTCTCAATGTTATTTCCAGCTATAATACAAAACTTGTGGATTGGCTGCTTCTTAGTAAATCTATGTCATTATAGCAATAGGTAATGGGCAGGTAGTTACAAAAGAGGAAGAGGAATTACCACATGCTAGTACTGTCCTAAGTGCCTTTCATGTAATGACTCACATAATCTCAGTGACAACCCTTTGCAATAGACACTATTGTTACCTCTATTTTATAAAGGAGAGAACACAAGCACAGGGAAGTTAAGAAACTTGGCTGAGATAATGGCTCATGAATGACAGACCCAAGCAGCATGACCCCAAGGCCCTGGATACCAGGATACTATATTCTCTCAGTGACAAGATAAAGATGACAAGTAATTTAGTATAACATTGATTTTTTTTTTTAATTTTAACTTGTAATGCTAATAAAGCTATTCAAAAAATAGATAAGTTAGATGAACTGGCCCAGATCTTATAGTTCTTTGGATTTGAAAACTGGATGAGAACCCAGGCTTCCTTTCTACAAATGCCTGTCTTGTTCTGTACCAGGGCCCCAGAGTCACCAGATAGCATGATAATGGGTGTGTATCTCAAATTGCTTTGGTCCCTACATTTTGCCTGGAATTAACAGATTCTTTAAGTTTTATAAGTAAGTAGAATGTTGAATGGCTAACATTAAAACTCCACTAAATGGCACACGTTTAAATAATAGACACAGGTATTATAGTTGCTTAAGTAATAGTTACACAAATTCATTGAAATTGAATAAAGAATATCAAGACGAAAACAAATATACATTTTTAAAAGGAAATTTACAAGGGCACCTTAGCAACAAGATGTCTAATTTGCTCTAGTCTTACAGAAATAAAACTATTGCAACTTTAAATTGCAGTAGGAGATAGAGGAATATTTTCAAGCATGTATTAAGCACAGGACAAGCCAGTGAAATAATCTTAACTACAGATCATTGTTGGTTAATTAAATTCTGTTTTATAGATTCAAAATTGATAAAGCAATCTTACCATGACATTTCATTAGATAAAAGAAAAAGCAAAGAAAATGTTAGTGTGTATAATACTCTGCAGGTTTATTAAGAAACATAAATCTAGTTTCTCTGATAGGGCTCAGAGGTAGGGAAAAAAAGTCAGCTCTTCCCATACATGGCAAAGCCTGAACTGTAGCACAATTTTGATAAGTATAATGCTTAACAGGTATTACAAATAGCAGTTTGCCAATCAGCTGTTGAGTTCAGTTACTGAAATGGGGGGCTGGGGGGTGTCACAGTTTCTTAACCATTCAGATGAAAGAATTACACAGGTTAATATCTAAGCTCCTTTCCAGCTCTAACAGCCTGTTGTCTACAGAGAACTGGCTGATTTGACTTCAGTATCAATAGTGAACATTAAGCAGGTCCAGCCATTTGGACAATATTATTTAGGCTGTGGTCTGATTTATGAGGTATGTAGAGAAATAATATCAGTCCACTCAGGATTTTGTTATTTCTTTATATTTTTAGTCAAGAAAAGTTGTTGAAAATCTGAAAGGACATAATCAATGAAACATTGTTCCTCTCCTAAAAAAACACACAGTCTTACTAGGAGGTAGAAAGCAACTTATTGTATTTAAAAATCCCTATTTCTCTGTCAAAATGTTCTAGAAACAACAGATCCAGCAGAGTTATATCCTAAATGAGGAATACAAGGAATCCTTGACAATAAGAATAATATTTAAGCTGGGTTTTGTAGGCTAAGTTGGAGTTTACTAAGGGAAAAAGAGAAAGCTAGAAGGAAGAGCCTACACAATGACATGAAATAAAAAACAACCTGAGTCAGCCTACAGTTCAGGGTTACAGGAAAAAAAAAAAAAAGATAAAGAAATAAAGAGAGGAGAAAAGTGTTCCTTCAGAAAGTGGATTATTTAGTTGAAAAATTAATTGTATTCTCTTTATTAGTATAGAGGCCTCCGGTAAACATCCACATAGGTTTAAAAAACAAAAAAACTCCTTACGAGCAGAACTGAATTTCATCCAAATGTCTCATCCCCCATATCCTTATTTTATTTGTCAATCTGAGTCTTGCCAATGGCCCAATCAAATGGCCAGGCCACTAACTATGGTCCAGGAGATACAGTCTTCCACATGCCCCACCAAAATGGCCCTCACAGCCCCAGTCCCTATCAGAGATTGTGGACAAAGCTGACAGAAGGTAAAAAGATCAAAGCCAAAGTACATTCAGTAGGAGGCCATCCAGTGGAGGTACGTTGAGGCCCAAAGGGATCCATTTGCTTGGATAGAAGTCCTGGTGGTGATTGCTTCAGATCCTAAATGAGGAAACTTTTCTGTTTGCCCCTCATTTTGGTGCCACTGGATGCAGGGACAGCAGTCACTCTAGCAGAATCTAGAAAGCCTAAGAAGAATTGAAAGGGTCTCTAAATAGCAAAAAGCAGCCTCTATTATTCAAAGGTAATTCTGTAAAGCAGAGAAAAAAAGCTCTTCCCATACATGGCAAAGCCTAAACTATGGAAAATAGTTAAAATTAACAAAACAAAGCATAGAGCTGGAAAAGATTAACAACATAGGAATGAACTTATTCAAAAGCAGACAGAACAACAGGGCAGAGGGCACCTGTGTGGACTGAGAGGGGATTATTAAGAGAAGGTGGGAGAAGTCATTTTTCTTGCTGAGTGAATGATGCTGTGCCTGAGACTAATTCTACGATAGAGGTTGATCTTGCACCAGGGTGAAAGCACATGGAGTGAGAGTAAGATGGAGCGAGGCAGGCTAAGGCAGACATGACACAGCGAGTCTGGTTGGTGTGGGTCCTGCCTGACCTTCACCCCCGTTTCCCATTTGACCCAGATGGTCTGGTTGGTTTAAATCCTGCCTAACCTTACTGTCTCCCATTCTTACTGTTTTGTAAATTTAGCTCCCACCCTAAAGATGCCTATCTTGAGTAATTTAGGTGGATTGATTTAGGAGATTAACTTTTGAAGTGGAATGGGTTTTTTTTGGGTTTTTTTTTTGTTTGTTTGTTTGTTTGTTTTAATGTCATCATTGCTTTAAACTATGCAAATTAAGAAAAAATGCCACACCAGAAAAAGGTAACTTTGGGTATATAAGAAGTAGAAATGTTAGTAAGGACTGGTGAGCCGTGTCAGCACCTACTGGTAAGCCTTGTCTTAACTTTTGCAGAGCTTTTTTATGTCTATCAATAAACTCTAAATAACAAGGCGTGTACTCTTTATTTCATCCTGGTTGTCCTGACAGCTAGGAAGGGGTTTGTCAACTGAAAGCCTCTGTCCGGGTTACACCCTGGTATGGCTTCACGTGCCTCCCAGGAAGGAACACAGACTGATTGCCAGTGAGGGAGGCAAGCAGGTTTTCTTTTTTCTGGCTCTCTTTCATGAGGGACAGCCGCTTGTCTTAGTCTGTTTTTGTGGCACTATGTTCCTGAGTGGTGTGTCTTTCCATTCTTTGTTTGACCACCCAAGTTCAGAACTCGGGAAGGCCTTCAGAGTCATTCTCCTCTTCCTTCCCACTGAGCTCTTATCTTGCCATAGGGCCTCTTATTCTCCTGGGGATTGAGGGCCATCAGCTTAATCCTTAACTGTATTTGTTTTCAAAAGCTATGACATCTGGACAAAAGCTAGCAGGGCCCTCAAACCTATTTCTAAGCCCATAGGGAAAGGCAGAAAGACCATCCCCATTAGTTATGAGAGCCACCTGCCAGAATCTGGCCACAAATTTCATGGTGGACGGAGCTGGGTCAGAAGCTGGCCAGGAAGCACACAGCTTTTTCTATCTGATGTTTTAGGTCAAGTTGGTTTAAGAGGACCCTGGGCTTGCCCAACCTGTGGTAGATCCCAGAAGGCTGTAGCTGCCCCTGGCATTCTCTCATCCTGTACCCCAGGCTCTCCAGCCACTCTGAAGAGAACCGGTTGGCTGTGACGCGTCCCAGGCCATGCCACTCTCTTTTACTAACCTCAGCAAAATTACCTCCAGAGGGGAGTTCATTCAGTCTCTGTGTTCTTTTCAGGACCACTGGGAAAAGTTCCCATGAAATAATCTTCCTGTCTTTTTCTTTTAACAGCTTGCTGCTCTACAGGGTCCATTTCAGTTCCAGGGACCTGCTTAGAATTCCTCAGCTCAGAGGAACCCACTGACCATCTCCAGGTCTATCTCTAGTTCCCCAAGCAGCAAAGGACCTCCTCCCACAGATGTCTCCAAACCCCTTTGCTTTATCTCTAATCTAACCCACTGGTTGAGCCCAGCCACAGAAACAGGAGCTACAAAGAAAAAACAAAGAAAGAACAAAGGTCTCTTACATAAACAATCTGCTAACATCCTTCAAGAATGCCCCACTAATTCTGATGGCACCGACTGTGCGCCAAGTCTAGCATGAGGGCTGCTTCCCAGTATGAGACCTGCCCCATAAAGGCTTTGCAATTGCCTGTCCTCAGGCCTGAAAGATCAAGCACAGGTTTTTTGGCTAGGAGCCAGACTATCAATATGGTTTCCTAAGAAGTTAATTTTTTTATCCTATAGGTAATAGAAAACCCATCAAGGCTTTGAGGTTGAAAAATACCATGGGCTGCTTTGATTTTTGTTTTTCTTAGTTGGAAGAATGGAGCACAGGCTAAAGTGGAAAAATAGGCAAAGAGAGAACTTTGCAATCATCCACACAAATTCAATTCTGACCCATGCAGAATTGGTTGAGGCAGGAGGGTGAAGAGAAATATTTAGGGAAATAATTCAGGGATAGATTTAATAAAAATTGTTTAACAATTGGGTAGGGAAGGTGTAGGGGTGAAGAAATAATAAGCAATAGCAAACATTTTAGCTGAGCAGATAGGGCATCAGGTATCTTTAGTGAAGATGGGATACATAAAAAGAAGTTTATGCTTGGATGGAGGTAAGTCTAGTGATTTCTAATTATTTTGACAGCCAACAAGATATTCTGACAGAAGGCCTAGAGTTCACATGAGTTGGAATCTATAAATTGGTCTGAAAATCAGCAGATAGATGTTCACTGGTTATGCCAATTATTGAGAGTAAAAAATAAGTGCCTATCATTCTATTTGAATACTTAGAAAAACATGATTTATAAAAATATGATTTATAGCATGAATATTATGAATAATTACATAAGTCCTCATTCTTATATTTTTACGATAATTTTAAGGAGAATGGCTACCTGAATATTAAAATGGCTTAGAAAAAATTATGATTCATTCTGATTATATGCCTATAAATTTGAAACATTTCTTGTTTAGTTGGTAAAAATAGACATATTGGAAGACAGAAAGCTAGGCAGAAAGACATAACGTCTATATACAGAGGGTGCCAAAAATGTATGCACATTTTAAAAAATGGAAAAACTATATTAAAATTCTAATCCTTAATTGAGTCAGAGTCACATTTGACTCCTGCAGTTACAAGAGGTGCTCAGACATGATTTGTATTCATTGTTTGTTATTAGTACATACTGATACACATCTTATACTATATTCAGTAGATATTCCATGATAATTGTGAACTAAAAATAAAATCCTAAGCCCCCTGATAACCTCCTTGGCCAAAAGAACCTCAGAAAAAAGTGTTAAAACTGAGTTTCCAGCCCTGGTGGATGGGACGCGTAAAGCACAGTACATAAGGCAGGTGTTCTCTTCATAAATATTCATGACTCCTCCTATAGCTTGTTAAATATGTACAATATATTTAGCCACCCCACTCAGTATAAACCCTGTTCCCATTTGTCACTCCCTTGGAACACGTGTCCCTGGCTTCTGGCTGGAGTCATGTTTCCCTACCCATCATAATGGCTACTACAAATTGAGACTCCTTTACAAGAATAAATGCTCTCTTTTAAAAAAATAAATAGACCTTTATAGTTTTGTTTTAATTAAAAATATCATCTCAGACATTTACTAACACCATAAAAATTATTCAAGAAAAAAATCAAGGGAAGAATGAGTTCTTTCAATAATTTGCTTATGTTTCAGATTATGTTATAACCTTACTTTCTAGAATTAGCCAACTGAGAACAGCTAGAGATAACTTTCTTGAGTGAGATCATTCCAGGTGTATATGCATTTCCATAATAGAAAGTTGTCTTTGTTTCTTTGCATAAAAGCATTAACATTTTTTTCTTAATAGTTACAATATTTTTAAAAACTCTTAACAATACCTACTTTAATTTGTTTAATTTTCCTCTTTCTCAGTCATCACTTTTTCTGTAAACTATTGCTTACCTCTGGTGACACTGTTCATCATGTCTACATTTTAACTTATATTTACCAGCACTTGTCTTATAGTTGACGTTATGAGCTACCTACCTGAGGGCAGAGATCTTGCCTTAATTACTTTCTATTTTCAAAAGCTGGGTCAATAAACATTTGTGAATAAATGAATGGAGGATGAACATATTGAATATGTTCCAGGAGTTTTAGATGTTTGGCTCTAGATTCACTTCCTTACCTTAAAAATTGAATTATTTTGGTAAAATAAAATCCATTATTCTTTTCTTAGTTTGACAGCTTAGTTGTTCTCCAGGAGGATGAAATCCAAAAGGTATTCCTTAATTCTAACATTAAGATACAACATATAAGCTACACATTATACTGTGACTGAAAAGTAACACCAAATAAAAACAATAGACATTTCAATATGTTGCTCTACTTTTTAATGAGGGGGAAAATAAAAAACATGGCCATTATATTTTTAAGAGTATATAGAAATTAGATAAACTAAGAAAAGTAAGTCAGTATGTGTTAGACAGTTGCTTCCCTTTTCTCAAATGAATTTCATTCCCATACTCCAGGCATGCAGACTGCAACAAACTGAAATTGAGTCTGCCTGAACAAAACTAAATGGTATGACTAGTTCTTCTACCAAAAAATGTTTTAATTCTTCTTTTACCTTCACATTTATTAATGTTTCCACAAAATAGATTTTCAACCTTTAAATATATCAATGTTTAATTTACCTTAGAAACTTATATAGGAATATTTAAAGAAGAAGAGGGCTCATGAGATTTGGAAGTGTGTATTACAGGATTAGCTTTACCATGAGGAAAAAATGAAACTTTTCTTCCTACAGAATTTCATGGTAGTTAAACACAAAATAAAATTGACAGGTTGCCAACACTGTAAAAATCCTATACAAACACAGGTCCTGGTATTCAACCCCCAGTTATGTCTCTTGATGGCAATATTTCTAGCATTCAATTGGCTTAAACTCTGCTTAGGAGTATCAGCCTGGGTTGGCAGACACTTAAAACAGCCTGACCTTAAAAGACAAAGCTCATTAAGACTATTCAGTTTCAGCCACCATTAGAATTACTTTTGGTATCCCAGAACATTACAAATTATGAATAAAACAAATATACATAAAAAAAAAGACTACTCAGAAAGCACTTAAACATTCAACATGATGTGTATAAATGATAAAACACAAATGTAGTCCAGCAAGGGGAGGGGAGAGAAAGGAGAGGTGAGGGGAGAGGGGTGGGTGATTGGTAGAGAAGGGAGGGCTTTGGGTGGGATCTCACCTAATGTGCACAATGCAAGGGAACACTTCAAAATAACTAGAGTAAATTATAAACATCCTGCCACAAAAGATAAGTAAGTGAGGTGAGGGTTATGTTAATCAGTTTGATTTAAGCATTCCACATTGTATACCAAATCACCACATTGTAACCCATAAATGTATACAGTTATGCTTTAATAAAAAATTAAATTAAAAAATTAAAAAAAAAAGACTACTGAGAAAGCAATGTAACAAAGGGCTCACTACTGCACCAAATCTGTAACTATCAATTCTTCACCAGACGCCCTTACGTGTTTTGGTTTTCAACAGTTTCCTGGGGTGGATGAAGGCAATAAAAATCTCTAAGTAATATATTCTTAATCAGAGTTTCCCATGTAATAGTACAATCTTCCCATTTATCATTTGTCTGCTTGTCACCCATTTAGTATAAACTACGCCCGACATTCTCAGGCTACTATATGAAACTAATTCTACATTCTATCATGATGAATGACTTACCCTAGACTGCCCAAACTTTCCTTTCTTGGATCACTGTCCCATGCAAACGTGTCGCCAAATGGATTTCAATTAATCCACTGAGGGTTAGGGAAGTAGAAAAGCTATCAGCTTAAGAAAAAGAAAATTAACCACAAATTTTAAGCATCTGTTAAGTTCTAATCACTGTACAATGCAGGAGGGGGGCAGTTTTAGACATCATCCCTGCCCTTCAGTAGCTTATAGCCTAACAGAGAAGATGCATGGCATAAAAAACAAGGCAGGTGCTAAACTGTATGATGCACAAATAAGAATTAAGCAAATGTGAGAATAACAGTCAGCTTATTAGACAACTCCCAGAACAACGGGACTCCCTATAATTCTATTTCTTTCTATTTACCTATATTTATGCAGCATAATAAATGTTTATTTTAGAGAACATCTAGTGGTTTCGCATCCATTTACTACTACCATTTCTTATATCCAGAAATCTAAGTGATTTAGAACGTAAAAGATTTATATTTGTTTAATTCCATTCTGACAGACAGTGGTTTTTATAATTTAAATTTTTCTTCACAATTTTTAATTCATAAATGTTGAATAAGAGGTAGTTTTTATGTAAGTCATAGCAAAAATGACAATGGCAAAAGTGTGCATCAGCTGCTATCTGTGGACAATGCTTATTAACTGACACTAAAAACTAAGGAAAAATATCATCTAATCTGACATGGGCCCGAATGAATTCAATTGGTTGAACACATATTGCACTCATTCTAAAATGTTGAAAAGAAAATATAGACCATAAAGAGAAAATGTCTATCTGACCTTAATAAATCCTGTTGCTAAAACTTGAAAGGATGTGTGAATCAAATGTGATTTATACTAAAGGTACATGTATATAACTCTCCACAGTGATATGTTTATAAAGGAAGAAAATGATGTTGCTTCTAAGAACGCTGCATGACACAAACATAATTACATGGTTACAGAAACTCAGGACCATTACTTCAATTAGGAATTGACATTTAATTGAGATACTTCAAAGTACTAAGAGATGATTCTGGGACTGAGTTGAGTATACCCCAAGAGATGGTTTTCATAAATAAGATTAAGTTAAATAATATGATCCTTTGCATTAATGCATGAATGTGTGTATATATAGTTGTATTTATACATAGATGTGTTTGCAAACTTCCAACTATTTTGAAATCCCACTTACAATAATTAAACAATGACAGATGTTCAAGTTTATGTTTCTTTTTAAAAACGGTGTGAAATAACAAAAGAAAATATATCATTCACAACATTACCATCTCACTGACCTCATGTAACAAAGTTAAAGAAAACATTAAAAACAAATTTAGGTACAGATATTGCTATTATTGTCATTGCTACATTATTTGGGTCCTCTTATGTTGAGAGTTGCTAGAACCCATAGAATAAATTTGCTCTCTTCCAAGAGGAAGGGGAAACATTTCTTCACAACTTTTAAGCACAGGGTATTTTGAGAAGATCACTATGGTCGAGTACTCTATAATGTGCTTAGACAATTCGGTTTAAGTGCAGCCAGTGATGTGAAAGTGAAATACACCAAAAAGAAAAATTTCCCAAGAGCCATAGAAAACTCTTTTAGCATCTCTATTAAATAAAGTCGGTCATTTGTGAAGGAAGCTGAAGATAGACATTTGCTGGCAGGAGATGAGACCAAAGGTGGAACCGGATGCAGTAGTTCAAAGTTGAATAGGAATTCTTATGAACTAGAACTGTCAAGATTTCAAGGTCAAATTATTGCTGAACAAGACCTCAGCAATGGGATGCAGGATTTCTACCTTCCTTAAAAATTTCCTGCCTCCATGCAAGTAAGTTTGACACAAGTATATTACTGCATGAGTCTTCCTTTTTTTGTTTTTTCCTTAGTATTAAATGGTTACAACCAGAACATGTTTGACCATAAGAGAACCAAATCATGTTAGCACAAATACTATATTCTGTTTCAGGAGCAAAGCACAAAGACCTCTGTGAAGCAATAATCCTTTTATTTTAGTTAGTGAAACTCATGGTTAATCAGTATCCCAATTATCTAGAAGGTGAAGTCATAAAAAAAAGATAATGGTGAGAGTTGGACTTCTCTTCTTAAAAGAGAAAAGAATACAGTTAGAGGAGATGAATAAAACAGGTATATCCCAATTATATTCTGTGGCAGGGCTGAAAGATCAGTAACATGGCAGAAAGCACTTTTTCTGAGAGTAGTAAATAGATACCAGAAGACATGGGCCTGGTTTCTGCCTACTTTTTAGATTTTCTTTCAATCTTCTCAAAGGGAACTACATGTCTCAGGTACCAGAGACTTCTGTAGAAACAATAGGACTTCTAACTGATGGGCGTAGTGCAATGATTTACAACTAGTGTGCCACAGCACACTATTGTGCCAGGAGAGGATTTATGAGTCCTGCAAAAATGTTTTAAGATATTAAATTATGTTCAAAAGAAGCTCAAAGCCCAGTAAGTATATCCTTTTTTCGACTCTTTTTTTCTTTTTGATCAACATAATTTAAGTGTGTGCAAAATTTTAACAATAGGTTCTAGTGTGCGATGAGTTAAAAAAAAAAAAAAAAAAAAAGTTGAGTTTAAAAAAAAAAAAAAAAGTTGAAAAACACTGGCCTAAGGTAAAGGTGGCCTGATGGAATAAATTCATGCCCGGAGGGGGTGGGCAAGGAACGCTTTCAGTGACTAACCTTTAGGACTGAGCTAAGAAATTAGCCTTCAAACAGGACCTTCAAAGAATCCCTCCTCAGCCTTCAAAGAAGAAGATTTGGGAACTTAATCAAAGGAGACCTGGGGTATACTAGTTTGTCTGCAACTCTCCAGATCTCCTGATATTTCTGTATCCCAGGAGAGAGATCTGTCCCAGGATAGTTAGTTACCCTACCTGCGTAATGCACGTAAGATGCATAATTCAATTTTGTGCCCCTTGAGACCCCTCAACTATGACTTAAGAAGCATATGTGTGAGATAACATTGAAGGAGGATGTAAAGGTGTGTGTGTGTGTGTGTGTGTGTAGAGAGAGGGAGAGAGTGAATACCATGAAATGATAGAGAGAAAACAGCAATAACTAAATTAAGTGTTACTAGAATCATTCATATACAAAGAACTATATTATTATGAGAAAAATGCTGCAACAATTTTATATTTGGGAGTGATAGAAGGTAAGTCTTTCCTCATGCCATAACATAACAAATTAGCACCAAATTATGTTTCTAGCTTTAGATGAGGGTAAGACCCTACTCTTTATAAAGGGAAGAGAATTTGAAGTAGAATGGACATAGTGAGAGGAACAGGGATGGGGAGTAGCCAGCCAGCTGAAAGTTGTAAGACTACATGATGTGACTCCTCTACAGGAACCCTCATCTGCCTTCAGTAAAGTCAACTGAATCTGTTAAAGCTGGATGTAATTTTTGTAATTGCAAAACTAAAGAAGGAGTTGAGTATGAAAATAAACTAGCCTTGAGCTGCACCTGTGGCTCAGTGAGTAGGGTGCCCGCCCCATATACCAAGGGTGGCGGGTTCAAACCCAGCCCTGGCCAAACTGCAACAACAACAACAAAAAAAATAGCCGGGCGTTGTGCTGGACGCCTGTAGTCCCAGCTGCTCCGGAGGCTGAGGCAAGAGAATCGCGTAAGCCCAAGAGTTGGAGTTTGCTGTGAGCCGTGTGATGTCATAGCACTCTACAGAGGGCGATAAAGTGAGACTCTGTCTATAAAAAAAAAAAAAAAAAAAAGAAAAGAAAATAAAAAAAAGAAAGAAAGAAAGAAAGAAAGAAAGAAAGAAAGAAAGAAAGAAAGAAAGAAAGAAAGAAAGAAAATAAACTAGCCTTGTAGAAGCCAAGATCCAAAAGACAGAGGCAGCTAGAAAAGATAAGCCAACAAGTAAAGATTAGAGTGTGAAACTCCTCAGGCCAGTGAACTTGAGTTACCTCAAGTTTGTTTCTGCTCAGAATGTGAGCTCTTCAGAGAGGTACTTCCTAATAACCCAATATAAAATAGCCACCCTTTATTGCAATTAGCCCCTATCCTCTTACACTGATTTTATTATTCTTCACAGTATTTTTCCCACCTGACATATCATGTGATAGAAAACCCTTTTCTTATCCTCCCTTGTTTAGATTAATTGAGAACTAAAACACAGGAAAGAGACAAATGAATTTCAAAATGCTAACCTTGTTGCTGCTGAAGCCAATTATGGAATGTAGCTTTAAGGCTCCTACTTACAGATCTTGCTAAGAATCTGTGGATCAGACAATCCAGTTTGTGAACTGATTCTAGAAAAAGTGCTGCGAGCCTCATTGCTGAATATCACTATAGTCATCTTTAAAGTACTTTTGTTAGGAAGCTAGGTACTGATGACTAGCCAGTTCCTAGTCCTCCCTCAGAGCACTTTTTCTAGGATGGGTTTGCTAACTTCAATGTCAAACCTTCATATGACAACAGCTCCAAAATTGTTTTGAAGGGTGGATGGACTAGGTACTGGCACTGGTGCCTAACTTTCCAAGGGGAGTACTTTGAAGGTGACCACAGTTATATTCAACAGGTATGTAGCCCTTTTTCTAGGATGAGTTCACAAACTGGATTGTCTGATCTATACTCTTACAAACCCTCCAAATCTAAAAATTGGGTAAGAAAATCTCTATTCTGGAGAAGTCAGGAGAGTCTCCCTAGCTCAAGTTCATTGGAAATACGAGGCCAGAGGAGAGAGAAAACATCATATTTTTAATTATTTGTTTAAACTGTAACCTCCATGAGGCAAGGAATTTGTTGCTAACTTATGAATCTCCAGTATCTAGAATGTGGTCAAGCATTTGTTAGATAGTCAATAAATTTTAGTTGCATTAATAAATTAACTAGAATGATTCCATTTCAGTCAAAGAGCAATGAGAACCTCAGATGATATCAAAAACATGCAACTTTGAGTTAATAAGGAAATTCACAGGATATATGGCTGACATGAAGATGTGCCACCCAGATTTTGCTTTGGGGATAACACTTGCCAACCTGCAGGAATGCTGTCGTCAGGCAGCATCCAACCATTGGTTTCTTCAGAGGCTGCCGAAACATTCGAGATTACTCTCATCCTAGGGCAGTTTATATCCAAGGAGTGGGCAAGGCAAGACTCTAAGAACATGGTGATTGTGAGCCAGAGCAGGATTCCTCTGATGGGCAGTAATTGCTCTGGAGCATCCAATAGAGATGGTTGAGACACTGTTAGGTTTACACCAGGCCTGACATTCCTCTCTGGCCAAGTCCTCTCCCATTCTTTCATTGTGTTGGTGCTTAATAATCATTTTTCACACTTAACTTTACCTCTGCAACTGCATCTGGAGTAGCCAACCTCTGACCAGAGTGACGACCAACAGGGAATGAAACATATAAATGTGGAGCCTGGAGAGAGAGGTTTGGTGTGGAGATACCAGTTTTGGACTGATCACCATAGACATGGATAGTGAAACCCTTAAGAAACATTCATTATTCCATCCTAGGGAACATTCTTAAAAATGCTTTTTTTTTCTTTTGAAAATGGGAAAAAACTGCCCAGGAGCTACCAAAACAGGTAATCTCTATGAAAACCCTCCGTAGACCCTACGTCCAATAGAAAGGTGATATTTTATGGAAATCTCAGGATGCTCTGGAGAAGGATCTACACATTGCCTTGCCAATGACTTAGAACAAGCGTCTACTCTTTGTTTTTTTCTTTTCCTTTTTTTCTCGTTTCTTCTTATTTTTAGTTTCTGTCTACAGAATTTATTACATCTTTAGTTATACACAGTTTAAAGTTTTGGTATTTGAAGACCATTATGACCTATCATATAGGCTGATCAAATCATGTGATTACATGCATAAAACTTCAAAAGGACCAGTTTCCTTAACTAGGTAGGGAAATTTTATCCAGGTGGTTTTTTATACTGTGATTAGTTTTATTACAGAAGGAATAGTGGGAAGTAGGGAGAGATACCACAAGTACTTTAAATTCTTTAGGTGATGTGTGGGTTTTTTCAGTTTCCATAGCTACAAAACTATGGTGCTGGCATTGGTGCCAGTTACCATATAAAACAATATGTTTTTCTTCAACGATTACTTTCTTTTCAAAGATTTCCTGGCACTTGTCCTCTGTTACCCTGATACAAACAGTTAATGTCTTAGGAAAAATTCAAAACCTTTTTTATAGCATAAGGGTAGCAGGGGAAGAAGGTAGGGTAAAAAAACCAGGTAGGCCTGTCCACAGGGGATTTTCTAAACTTTCTTTTCTTCTCTTTTCTAGATCTTCTTGGAGTGTTTTGATCTTGTTTTGCATGATCTCAGATCTGCATTTTAGTATCTAATATGTCCTAGAGAGAAAGGGAACTCAGTACTCATGTAGATACCAGAAGTATTGTCAGCTATACTCATGCATTTACAATTATTTTTAAAATGCATATACTTTTTAAATTGGTCTTTCTTCTTGACCAAATTGTATCCTTTATTATTCTTTAAAGAAATGCAAAAAAATTTAATTTGAAAAATATTTATTGCACAACTTCTTCTAAATAGAAAATTAGCTAAATAAGAGTAGACTATTGGTTCATCATATAAACCTATACCTAAGTGGTAGAATAAATCTCAAACAATAATGATGTGACAATTTGAGAAATCTACATTGTATCTAAGTGAAAGCTTATAGTATATTTATTAAGTATATTTTCTTAATCATATCAAGTTACTTATACTTTGATATCTCTGCATCATTTTTCAAGACTATTAGTAGACTGAGCAATAAATTATCATATTCTCAGGACTTAAACTCACATGTATTTGTTATTTAATATTTTGTCTAGCTCAGGAGTCCATGTACAGCTTAGCTGAGTCTATTGTTCAGTATCACCAGCCTGCACACTCATCAGAGCCTTTGAGGTCCTCTTCAAGCTCCTTGGTAAAGCATCGTATCTCTTCCCACTCTCCAAGGGAAGGAATGATGACTGGATGTGAATCATTGAGAATTATCTTCAAATTCCGCCTATCAAATAAATAATCCAATATTTAATCTTCTTATTTTCAAAACTGGGCTAATGAAGTTTTTAACTTAATAGGAATTACAGAACAATTAAATACAATAAAGAACCCCAAACATGGTGTTAATAAACACATGATGTATGTATATGATCATCTTAGTCAATAGTATTAGTGCTATTGATATTGGAAAAGGGGACCTAAAAAATAATGTGCATAATGTAACATACTAAAATTTTATAATGGCTATCACATGCCTAGTGTGAACATGGATAATTTTCATTTTCTATTTATCAATATTATTGCATTAATTTTGTTATAGTGTTTCATATTTTATGTAATAATGGCTGACATCAATATAGCACTTATCATATGTCAGTGTATTATGAAGTATTCTTTTCACAAAGTAACTCATTTAATCTTCATGAAATACTGTGAGTTCAATATCTTTAACTGCTGAAGAAATTGAGACCCAGAGCTATTATCTTATTTGCTCAGTGTCCACCTAGACATTAAATATTACAGTGAACATTGTAATTTAGGCAGACTGGATTTTATTACTACGCTCATTTGCCTGCTTATGAATATGCAATGTTTTGGTAATAAGAAAAACAGTAAAAGTTTCAGAGGTGTTTAGTCCTCAACCCATGGACTGCAGGAAAATTATGTTAGGACGTTTTTGCTTATCTGTGGTGGTGGATATCACGAAAATTATGCACAAACTATTTTTTTTTCTTTTCTTTTCTTTTTTCTTATCAGCTTTCATTAGTGTTTGTGTATTTAATCTGTGGTGCAGGGAAAAAAAAAAAAAAAAAAAAAAAAAATTGGATAGCCCTGAAAGGGGAAGTGAGGAAGTTATGGCCAAACAAAAGCAGCTAGAGTTTATTAAAAATTAGAAAGAGAAATTGAGCTTGGAAATCTCTATACCTCTTTCCGTCCACCCTTGTTTTATACATGTAATAGAGCTTCAAACAATAAGTGGACCACTGTGGTGGACGGGGCACCTGCTAGAGACTGAGCACCTTGCAGATAGAGGGAGAGGCAGATTATTCCTGGGAGAGAATTTGTACTTTTCAGACGCTCCATTCTTGAGGTTGAAACAGCCTTCTTTGTTCTAAATTGGTTTACGCCTCTCCAAAGCTATCCTGTTATTTTCTTTTCCCTTACTTCTCTTTGTATTTATTTATTTATTTATTTTTTAACTTCTTTGCAAGATCGTGTTGCACATAACTTCTGCGGAGACAGAAGTTGGCTAAAAACCTGTTCTAGAAGAAATTGGTTACCACCCAGGTAGGCCTGGGAATCATTCAACTTCCTTCACATCTTGCAGCATTTTCTGGGCGGTTTTCAGAGCATGTCTGACTCAGGCAGCAATTGATGGTAACTTGCAGACCCCCTGCAGGCCCCCTGCAATGAGGCATGATTTACTCATATCCCTTCCCGTGCATGTTTAATGGATTAAGCAACAAAACGGCATTGGTTCTCTCCTCCGCGTTGTGGTTCAGATGAATCTCCGTGACAACAGCTGCTCGACATTTGTTCATCCTTAGTCACTACTGTCAGAGGGAGCTCTGCTCGCCTCTGTAATTATTTTTTTTCAACTGCTTCCTGCATTGTTTGCTTCTCAACCTTTCTTTTGCCCTTTGCAAGTACATATATTAAAATAAAAATACCAAGGCCAAATGCCTCATTGTTGTTCCTGCACAGGATGCTCTGATTTAGAATTTTTCTTTTTGGATTGAACTTGTACTGGGTGTAGGTGTTGGGGTGAGTTGAGGCAAAGAAAGAGAAGTTGAGGGGGGGGGCAGGAGAGGACCAGAGATAGCTCTCTTCTTTCTCCTGTTTTACCATTTTTTCATTCTTCTGTCTGCCTTGGCATGGGCACAAAAACAGAATGGAATGTTGGTTAATTAATTGATGGATCATTCATTCATCAGATATTTAGTGTTCTAGTCTGTGGAGCTACAATAATGTGCAAATGATAAAAAATCAGAAGCACTAGAGTTATAATCAGAAGACATTGGTTCTCTCTGGCCTTAAATTCAGAATTGTAAAAACTGGCAAGTTATTGAACATTCATCAAACATTGTTTGGATGAACACCAACTGCTCGGTGTTGTGATAATTGCTAGAAATAGATTAATGAAGAATTTGGAGATACTCTCAGATGTCTGGGAGCTTGTCTCTAAGGGGAGCTGTATCGCTGTGTGAACCTCACTTACATCAGTAAACTTATAGGTAATACTTTTTCTCCTAAGTCCTTCATTGTGGCTCTTTCTACTGTTGCTGGAAAAGAAACGATACTCAGTAAAACAACTCAAGACAGTTTATTCTGAGCCAAATTTGAGGACCATGACCTGGAGCCATGCACAAGAAGTCTTTAGCAAGTGGATGCATGATGGTGGGGTTACAGTTCAGATTTATACATTTTAGGGAGATAAGAATTACAGGTGAGGTCATAAATCAATACACTGAAAACATACATTGGTTTGGCCCACAAAGGTGGGAGATCAGAAGGTGACAGTGGATTTAAAGATTCTTTAGCTGACAACTGAGTAAAAGAGTAAGGCTTTAGACAGACCAGAGTCATTGAAAAGGAATGCTTAAGATAAAGGGTTAATTAGAAACAAAGTATGGGGCTGACTCAAATGGCTTGTTATGTATATTGAAGACCAGCAGAGGTGTCTTGTGTAGCCTTAGACCTGTTAGTGAGTCACAAAGGACATCTGGATGGGGCATGATGAGACGTGTCTTCACTCCTTCCTCATGGCCAGCAATTCAGTTTTGGAGATTCTCTAGGTCAAGAGGGGTCCAGTCAGCCAGCCACTTAGGGGAAGCATTAAGATTTTATTTTAGTTCACACTACTTAGTACAATATACTCAAGTGCGTACTGGATCATCTTAGCCACTTACCTGCAAAAAATCCCCACATACTGGGACCTTTTACTTCTAATTAACCCTGTTATATCTCACAAAACCAAAGCTTACAGAGCAAATCTGGGTCAAAATTAGACAATTCAATGCCCACATATTGTAAGATATACAAACACCCACGACTAGCAGTTTTATCGACTAGCAGTTTATCCTCTAGTTTAAATCCAGAGCACATCAAATGTCAAATTGATAGAAGTTGAGGCACTTTAAAAATTTTAACTAGAAAATATATAGGCAAAAATAGAAGAGAGGTGAGTTATCGCAGATTACTAAAATATTAACATTTCTACTGGATCAAAGAATGTTTGACTTATGAGGAAACATCAGAATCCATCTGGGATTGACTATATATATATATATTTATATATAAAAAATATATATATATATAAATATTTATATATTTATATATAAATATATATATATATATTTATATATAAAAATATAAATGAATGGAAAGTCTAACTCCTGTTCCACTGCAGAAATACCAAGCTAACAATAATATATGGGTCAGAACAATTTTATCAGAAGTCAAGATTTCAATTAAGAAGATATGACATCCCAGACGAGCATACAGCTGGGACTGGCACATGGAAATAATTAAGAAAAGTGATATCACTTTATTCACATCAGCCCCTGCCCTTACCCAGAATGGATCAGCTCCTAGGGAGACCACCTTCACCCATGAGCTGTTCCTAGCCCATGGGCAAGAAAGAGTGATGTGTGTAACAAAGTCTCCAGCTGTTTGGTCTAAGGCATTTGCTTTTGTCTTCTTCAGGGTGCTGAGAGAACCAGCATAGTTTGGATGCTGGGTGGCAGCTAAGGACATGTTTCTGTGAGACTACAAAGCAGAGAATCTCAGGCATTTCCTCCAGGTGGAGACATATAGGAGTGGAGTAAGCCTTCAGCTTCCTGGATTTTCCACGTGCCACCCAACAAAGGGGTTTTTGTCTTGTCTCACCATGTGTCCTGGTGAACCAACATAGTTTGAGTATCTGGAGGCAGCTAAGAGCTAAGATGAGGGGTGGAAGGCTTACTGTGCCCTGCATAGCTGTGCAAAATTGGAAGAAAGTGGGCAACATGAGGCTTCTTCCCAAGGAGAATGTGCATCCAACACCTTTCCCCAATGGTACAGCCATCAGAACTAGAGGTCAACAAGCAATTATGTACTTTTGACAACAAAAGGAACCAGTATTTCCCTATAATGAGGAATTTATACTCATAAGACTAGAGAGGACACATTCATAGCAAAGGTTTGCTAGGCTCCCAGAATCTCTAGCCAAGCTAGTTTATTTTTACTTTATTTTAAAATTTCAAGGGGCTAAAAATGTATTAGTTACATGGCCACATTGTGTCATGCTTATGTCACTGCCTGCCACCAGAATAGTGTTCATGGCATTTGATAAGTAAGTTTTGATTCCTCACCCCTCTATCCTCCCTGGTATTGATTTTCAGTGTACTTTGCATCTCTTTGTGCTTGTGTGTGCCCATTTATTAGTGAGAAAATGTGGTGTTTGCTGTTCCATTCCTGACATACTTCACTTAGGGTAATTCTCCAGTTCCATCTAAATTGCTGCAAAACATATTATTTCATTCTTTCTTATGGCTGAGTAGTACTCCATGGCATGTGCATGTGTGTCCATGCATGCATGGGTGTATCACATTTCCTTTATCCACTCATGAACTGATGGGCACTTGGGTTGGATCCTACATTTTTGTGATTGTAAATGTGCCATGATAAACGTTTGGGTTTGGCATCTAACTGATAGAATTAATTATTTTCCTTTGTGTAAATATCCAGTAGTAGGATTGCTGGACTGAATGATAGGTCTACTATTATTTCTTTGAGGAATCTCTGTAGAGTTTTCCATAGAGGTAGTACTAATTGGATTTCACACCTGGAGTATGTAAGCATTCTTTTCCTCTGCATCCACATCAGAATCCATTGTTGTTGTTATTTTTTAATAATGGTCAATCTGACAGAAATAAAGTAAACTCTCATCTTTAATTTGAATTTCTCTGATCATTAGGGACAATGAAAATCGTTTCAGTGTTTATTGGCAATGGTATATCTTCTTTTTGGAAAATGTCTGTTCATGTCTTGCCCAAGTTTTGGTAGGATTGTGTGTTTTTTCTTGTGATTTGTTTGAATTCTTTGTAGATTCTGGATGTCAGTCCTTCATTGAATATACATGATGCAAATATTTTCTCTCATCCCAGAGGTTGCTTACTTAGTTGATCATTTCCTTTGCTATGCAGAAACTTTTTAATTTAATTAAGTCCCATTAACTATTATTACTGCTGTATTGTCCTTGGGGTCTTAGTCATAAATTCTTTTCCTAGGCAGGAATCTATAACAGTTTTTCTTATGTTTTGTTTTAAAATTTTTATGGTTTTACGCCTTATCACCTTAAGTCTCTTATCCATCCTGAATTACTATTTGTGTATGGCAAGAGCTAGAGATCCTGTTTCATATTTCTGCATATGATTATCCGTTTTTTTCAGCACCATTTATTGAATAGATTGTTCATTCCCCCAGTGTACGTTGTTGTCTGCTTTGTTGAGAATCAGTTGGTCATAGGATATGTTTTACTTATTTGTTTTCTATTTCATTCCATTGGTTTATGTCTCTATTTTTATGCCAGAACCATGCCATTTGGGTTACAGCCTTGTAGTATAATTTGAAGTCTTGGTAATGTGATGCCTCCAGATTTGTCCTTTTTACTTAAGATTGCTTTAGCTATTCAGCTCTGGTTCCACATAAAGTTTAGAATTATTTTTTTGGTCAGGTCTTCTGGTTCTACATAAAGTTTAGAATTATTATTTTTTTTTCTAGATTTGAACTATGACTCTGGCATTTTGATGGGATTGAATTGTGCATTGAATGCATTGAATCTGTGCATCATTTTGAGCAGTATAGACATTTTAACATGTTGATTATACTGATCCATGAGCGTGAGATGTTTTTCCATTTGTTTGTATTATCTGTGATTTGTCTCATCAGTATTTTTTAATCTTTCAACTCTTAAGGAATGTCTGAAGTAGTTTATTTTCTTTGTATCTATTGTAAATGATAGTTAGTCCTAGATTTGACACTCAGCTTGACATTGGTATATAGAAATCTGGGTGATTTGTATACTTTGGGTTGGTAAGCTGAGACTCTGTTAAATATATTTATCAAGTCTAGACTCCTTTTTGTAGAGTCATTAGGATTTTCTAGATACAAGTTCACATTATAGGTGAACAGGAATAGTTTTACCTCCTCTTTCCAATTTTTTGCTCTTTATTCCTTGGCCTTACCTATTTTCCTGGGTAGGAATTTCAGTACTATGTTGAATAGAAATGGTAACAGAGGGCATCCTTGTCTTCTTCAAGTTCTTAGGAGGAATACTTTGAACCATTCCCCATTCAATGTGATACCAGCTGTGAGTTCTCACATACACCTTTTGTGATTTTTTGGTATGTTCTATCTGTACCTGGTTTGTTGAGAGTTTTTATAATAAAAGCATGCTGGATTTTGTCAAATACTTTTTCTGCTTTTATTGAGATGATCTTTAGTTTTGTTCTGTTTGTAAGGTTAGTCTCAATAATTCGTGTATATTGAATCATCCTTGCATCCCTGAGATGAAAGCCACTTGGTAAGAGTGAATTATCTTTCTGATAAGCTATTGAATTTGGTTTGTTAGTATTTTGTGGAGGATTTTAGCGTCTATGTTCATAAGGGTCTCTGGTTTTATTTTCTCGTGTGTTGTTTCCTAACTTTGGTATCAAGGCAACACTGACTTATAAAATGAGGTAGAAAGGATTCTTCTTTCTTGATGCTATGGGGTAATTTCTGTAGGATAAGTAAAAGTGCTCATTCTTCATAAGTCTAGTAGATTTTGGCTATGATTTTGTCTTGTCTGGGGCTTTTATTGCTGGAAAATTTTTTTTATTATTGGCTCAATTATGCTGCTTTTTAAAAGTCTGTGCAGGATATTTATTCCGAATTGAGTATTGGGAGGTTCTGTGTTTTCAGGAATTTGTTTCCTCTACATTTTCTAATTTTTGTGCATAGAGATTTTTGTAGCATGTGTGGGTGATAATTTTGCATTTCTTTGGTACCAGTTGTAAAACCTCCTTTTTGATTTCTGATTGAGCTTATATCGTTCCTTTTGCTTCTATGTCTGGTTAATGTGGCTAGTGGTCTATTAATCTGGTTTATATTTTCAAGTAATCATTGTTTTGTTTCTTCATTTCATTGTACTTTTCAAAATTTCCACTTCCTTTAGTTCTATTCTGGGCCTGGTAATTTCTTTTTATTCTCTTGGCTTTGGGTTTGCTTTTTATTCTTTTTCTAGGTCCTTCTGATGTGACCATAGATTATTAACTTGTGATCTTTCTGTCATTTTGATGTCATAATTTAAGCCTAGAAAATTTCCCTTTAGGATTACTTTTTCTGTATCCCTACCTACTTTCAAAGCTTAGGTGTCCTTGTAGGGTTTAACTTTGGGGTGTTTTTTCTCCTCCTGCTGGTGTGTAGCTATTGCTAGATTATATGTATAGTGACTTTTGAGCATTTCTTGCAAGAAAGATCTAAAAATGATAAATTTTCTTGGTGTTTTTTGCCTAAAAAAAAAATATTTCTGCATCATTTATGAAACTTAGTTTTGCAGGATACAAAATTTTATATGGCTAAACATTGGGCCCTAGTCTCTTCTGGCTTAAATGTACTCTGCTGAGAAGTCTGCTGTTAGCCTAATGAGTTTTCCTTTTAGGTTAATTTCGCTTTCATATTATAGCTTGTAGAATTTTTCTCCTTTATTTTGACTTTAGCCTGCTTGATGACTATGTGTCTCTGAGTTGTTCTATCTGCTATGAAACTTCCTGGTGTTCAGTGACTGTGTTGAATCTGGATTTCTGAATCTCTGACAATACCAGGTAATACTCATGTAATATCCCAGTAATTCCCTCAAAAAGATTTTTCATGTTTTTTTCCCACTTATTTCTTTTCCCTCAGAGACATCTATAATTCATGTATTAGCTCACTTAATATAGTCCCATATTTCTCTCTGGGAGCCTTCATTCTTAGAGAATAAAAATAAAACACAGAATGGAAAAACCATAGAAACAGAAATGCAGTATTTAAGTAGAATAAAATAAAGAGACAGAAAGAAGACTGACATGAATAAAATTAGAAACGAACAAAGACAGAACTGTTGCCACAGAAATAAAAAAGATCACAAGAGACTACTGTGAACAATTGTTGTTCAACATACTGCATAAACTCAAAAAAACAAATAAATTCCTATATACAAAAACTTACCAAGACTGACCATGAAGAAAATCAAGATATGAACAAATAAATAACAAGTAAGTGGATGTAGTTAAAAATCAAAAACCTCTCAACAAAACAGAATCCAGGGCAAGAAGGTTTCATTGCTGCATTCTGCTAGACAACCCCCTCCCCAAATAACAATAATTAACACCAATTCACAGACACTCCAAAAAAAAAGCAAAAAATGGAAGCAGAGGGAAAGTTTTAATCTAATTTTATGAGCCAAACACTACCTCATAAAAAAGTCAGACAAACATACTACAAGAAAAGCATGACACAGTATCTCTGATGAACATACATGCAAAAGTCCTCCACAAAATAATAGAAGACTAATTTAAAGCACATAATGGTATCATATACCATGACTAACTGGGGTTTATCCCTGGGATGTTAAGATGGCAAATCAACTAATGTGATGCACTACATTAACAGACTAAATAATAAAAGTCACTTGATCATCTCAATAAATGCAGAAAAAATTGACAATTTGCAATCCCCTTTCATGTTAAAAATTCACAACAAACTTTATATAGAAGAAATTTATGTCAATATAATAAAATACATATATGAAAAAGCCATAGCTAACATTAATCTTAGAGTGTAAACTGAGAGCATGGCATTGTGAGACATGTGCAAAGGTGATTCTTGGTCAAATTAAGTTGGCTTTATACCTGGGAATAAAGGTACTGAAGGAATGCAATGTAGCTTAAGAGTGCTGCATTTGTGGTTCCAAGGTAAATTTCGATTCCTAAGTAGGTAGTTTCTACTTATGTTATTTTAAGAAGTTAGTTAGCTATATATTATTTATCATGTGAGGGAATTAAACAGCCCCAAACTACTCCCCTCCGTTAATAATTAGTTTGTCATGGGATGGAGGGTCAAATAAAGGAAAAAATAAAAGTGACATAAAATCAGTTTGTCTCATAGTAGAAAGAAGTAGGCAAATCAAGTTCACTTACACATGGAATAGGCAGGTGATTCATGAAAACATGTATATGAATATTTGGGTATATTTTGTTAAGTACAATTAATCACCCTACTTCTCCTGAGTTCCCACTTTCTTAAAAAGCTAGAAATGTTTCCTCTCATCTTCAGAACGCTCAATTCAGAGTTTTAATTATTATTATCCAAGTTATTCTTAATTCATAGCTAAACTAAACTACCATTGGGTCATTACCTGTCTTCCAAGAAAAATCAGTTATTTTAGTAATGTTTAAGTTTCTTTACTCTTTGTGGCTCACCCACATTCTTGGATCATAGAAGAGCTTTAAGACAGAACTGTGCTATGATCTATATTTCCCTTCTCAGAAATCTAGCCAACAGAGTCCTGATTTGCGCAGGCCAAGTTTGAACCTGCTTGGCTTACTGCTATTTCTGGGAGGGCTTCATTTTTTTCTGTCCATAGGAATTTTACATTTCTTGATTTTTGTGTACCTCAAAACTTTCATAATGACCCATGCACAAGAATTATACAGGCAATGACTATGCTTGGTAGAATGTTTGCCTTTTCCCTACTTAACAAAACTTAAATAAAAATGACTAAGATTATTGCTTAGGGGTTCTCTTTTTTAAAATTTATTTTCCGCAGAATTTATTTTTCCCAGGGAAAAGGAAATAATGAAAACAGATTTTAACTTTGTTTTTTTAAAAAATTGCTCTTGATTCCTTTCCAAGAATACACTTATTCCTGTTATTTGAAATGCTGTTTGGAGAATTTTCACATTGTGTAATTGTTAAAGCGCCTGCCCAGCTCTCAATCTTTGGGCTGCTGGTAGAGTGTTGGCTTCTGTAAAGTTCTTGCATACATGTTTGTATTTATACAGGGGAAGGGAATGCTTCCGTGTGTTACTAGGGTTATCAGAGAAGTTATTTTGATCTCTAGAGTTCACAATCCTATCTCTACCTCTCAGATTGTTTTGCAATTCTCACCCCAATTACCTTTCTCTACAATTCTCAAAGGTTGCCTAGAATAGAACAAGCACTGATACACTGATTCTGAGCTTTGAGTTTTCCTTTGACACCTCTTCTTTCAGGAATCTCTATTTCCAGTAACAAAATAAAATGAGCACTGGATGGATGGAGAAAAGCAGAAAAGATATACTAAGATATATATGTCAATATACTAAAATTAATGAGGTAAGAGTAAAAGGCCAGCCTTGTCAATAGCACATAACAAGTGGTGGTGGTGTGTGAGATGTATATATGCATGTGTATGTATACATATATGTACATGGGTATATATATATCTCAGGAGAGAGAGAGAGATATTGGGGAGGATTGGGAAGGAATAGTACAGGCTGAGAATATACAAGAAATGAAGGGAACCCAGTAACTATACTATAGTGCACAAAAAGGAAAAAACAGGGGATTAGGTTAGAAGATTAGAAAATTTCCATGGCCATGTAGGTTATAATATGGCTTGGAAAATTTAAGACAATACTATTACTGAAAATCTATAAAATATTTTAAATTCATAAAGACATTCTAGTATAGTAGTAGAGCGCTACATGTTATTTGAAGTCTGGCTTAAAATCTAGTTTAAAATCAATAAACTTATAGATCAATTATATTAATTTTGTGGTCAGAGAAGCTGGTTCAGTCAGATATGAGCATTAATCTCTTCCATATTATCTCAAGAGGTCTCAGAGTTAAGTACAACTTGAATAAGTACCCTGAGTATTTTTGTCATTATATAATATAGTCCTTATCTAAATGTTGTGAATCTTTCACAAATAAAAAATAGACTACACAATAAAAAGAACTGCAAATTTCATAAAGGAGACTTAATAGGCTAGCTCAAAACTATACTTTCTTCTTCTCAAGGCACAATTAAGAGCCGAAATCTATGTTCTAAAGATAGTCCTTATGAAGAACATAAATTAGGGAAATATTTATACTGTCACTCTTTCCATATGCTTGTATATTTGATAGAGCTTTAGTCCTACATTTAGTATAGAATTGTGTTCAAATAAGATCTTCATTTACATTCATATTGCTTTTCATTTATGAAGTCAGTTTTCTTTTCTTTCCAAATAATGCCTTTAAAAACATCACATGAAAGTCTTGGGATTTTTGAGGACTCCTTAATCTTTTTTTCTTCTAGGTTGGATGATAAGTTATGATGAAAAATACAATTTGAATATTAAAATAATTTTTGTGGGTCTTTCTCAAATGTTTTCTCGTGTAGATGCCTTTTGTCCTTTTTCCATTTGCTATGTTCCAGAACTTCATTCACAAGAATAATTTACATAAAGCAAGTACATCTGTTAAGAAGAAATTGAAGTTAGTAAATTTCTGGGCAGCTGGTACAAAGCTTTTTTTTTTTTTAAATAGTATACCAGAATTAAATATTGACCCTGAACCTAAAACTAGTACTAGGAAAACAGATTTGATAGGATCTATTTCTAGTATAAGTCACAAGATTTTATGCAAAAGTGCAAGAGAGTTCTTGCTAGAGACTTCATTTCTCCTTAGTATTATATTACCAAGTTACTTCCTTTCCCTTTCTTTTATTCCTTCCAACTTTTACTTTTACCAATGCAAAAAAAGCAGATGTTGTTCTATTTAAAATACAAAGACACATTTGAAATTACCATGGTAATAGCAAGGTACATGCTTCTGCCAGACTCAAATTTGAAGATAACTATTTACGTCTGTACTGGATCCCAAATCTTTGAAGAAAAGATTGGCTTTTAATGACTCTACCCTAGCCAGCCTCTTCCCTCTTTCTCTTGAGAGATGTTAGAAAAATAATAAGAAATTTTGGAATACATGAAGAACAAACTATTTAATAATTTTTGTGTTTTATTATTATTTTTTGCTGATCCACATTTTACCTTTCAAAACAATTTTTTTTTTTTTTTCTTACTGGCCAAGGCCAGGGGATTCTTTGAGGACAGGAGTTTGAGACCAGCTTGAACAAGAATGAGACCCCATCTCTATTGAAAATAAAAAAAAATAGCCATGTATATGGTTGGCACCTATAGTCTCAGATATTCGTGAGGCTGAGGCAGGACAATTGCTAGAACCCAGGAGTTTGAGGTTGCATACCACTGCACTCTAACCTGGGCAACAGAGTGTGACTCTAAGTAAAAAAAAAAAAAAAAACTCACTAAATTCCTCAACTGTTCAAAGAGTATGAAAATTGTCAAATTTTTTTATTAGTTTTTTGTTAATATTTGACATCAGCTCATATTACTTGGTTGGGTTATAATCTTTCTTTCCCCACAAAGTAGATTATTAAATATTTAGTTTCTCTAGTTGTAATGAACAAGTGGCTTTACCTAATCCAGGCCTCCCAGGTTTCAATAAAATCTTGACTCAGATATCAATTGGTAGATAAAGGGATATAAACAAGCAAGAGTAATAAAAGTAAGAATTTCATTAAATTCTGCTGTTCCAGTCAATTATTTTGTTGCTTTCCATTCATGCTAGCAATGAAAGTTTGTAAAATATTTTCTGTAATTCTTCCTGAAAATACTCAAAAACATTTTTGAAACACATTTTTCTTTTTTTGTGTTGGGTTTGTATAATAAACTGCATGTCACAAAAGAAAATTGAATAGAAACAAAAAAAATTCAAAGTAAGTTATTTATTTAAAAAATTTTACTGTCTCTTCTTTATTTTTTGTACTTAATACCAAGAACATATATAGTTTGTTATGCCTCATCAGGAGTAATTTATACATTTTTAATTGATAAAAATAAAGACCGTAGAACACAATCAAAGGTGAACACTAGTACTGATTCTTGAAACTCAGTGATTACCCCTAAATAATAGATTGAAAATTGTTTTTTGCACATAATTTTATTACCAAGAAACCTCTATATATAATGTATAACTGTCTTAAAAGAGATGCAGTATATTTTAAGGTTTTTACCTTTATTTCTGATCTTTTCAATTTTACAGGAGAGGTAGGTACCAAAACACTCAGCAGCTGACCTAACCTCACCTGACTTTGAAGGAGAAACCATCTAGGATCTCTTCCCTCCTCCCACCACAATCCCCGGTGAGCTCTGAAAGTCATTCAGCCCTGTCTCCTCAGAGGATGGATTTGCCTTCAGTGAAACAGCTCATAGACAAAGCAGGGCTGGGGGCAGTGACTCTTGACTGTAATCCCAGCATTCTGGGAGGCTGAGGTGAGTGGATTCCACAGTCCCTGCTACTCTGGAGGCTGAGGCAAGAGGATCTCTGGAACTCAAGAGTTCAAGGTTGCTGTGAGGTATGATGATGCCACAGCATTCTTCCCAGGGAGATGATGTGAGACTCATTGTAGCTGGTTATGTAGATATCAATTAGTTTTATTTTTTGGTTTTTTTTTTTCTTTAATAAAATGACACACCCCTAGGCTCACATGCTGGCGACTTCACCCATCAGCTCTACTAGTTACACTGGCAAGCAGTGCTCATTCTCAGAGAAGATGTTTAAAAAAAACAAAAAACAAAAACAGGACATAGAAAAAGAAAGAGCGAAGGAGACAGAGAAGAGAAGAGAAGAAGAGAAGAGAAGAGACTAGAAGAGAAAAGAGAAGAGAAAGCAAAAGAGAAAGATAAAAGAAAAGAAATGAAATGAAAGGAGAGAAGGAGAGAGAGAAGAGTGGAGGGGAGTAAAGAAGAGAAAAGAGAAGGGGAAGAGGGAGGACAGGGGAGGGGAGGAGAGGGAGGGGTCATGAAATTAAGGAGGAGATAGAGACACACTATTTTGATACAGCAATTCTATCTACCCGAGCTAAACTTGTTTTAATGTAGAAATTACGCTAATAACCAACTCTCCAGATGAAGACATTTGACCAAATAATTTTATTAAAAATTGTTCACGGACATGATTTTTTCTCTGCAAGATTGTATTTGATAACCATAAACTAACCCCATAAACTTTCATAGTTTGGATGCTCGGAAGTATTAGTGTGGTTTAGAAGCCCTTGAAGACACTTGATAAAAATGCAGTGAGCTGTATTAGATAATAGTAAGTGTCCACTAAGCCATGTAATTGAACACTGTAGTAGGACTTGCTAAATTAGCCCACCTAATAAAGACTGTGACAGAAAATATACGATAATCAAACAAATAACACTGGTATTTTCCCCCTTCTTTAAACTCAAAATTTTTTCATGAAAAGAAAACTACTTAACATTTCAAAGAAGAGTTTTTCCTTTCAGAGACTTGTAAATTATAAGGCTTACTTAAAACTCTGCTTTTTTTATGTTATTGTTGAGAATCATTTCTGACTATTTGGTCAAAACCACCTGGTAGATTTTTCAGACTGGGATAATTTTGCCTTGAAAGGAAAATGATTTGAAATAATATAACATGTTGAAATCGTGACTTTCTTTATCAAGTATTATTAGCTAAAAAACACTAAAATTTCAGGTTATGGAATGAAAATAGAATATTCTAACATAAGATATAAATGGCAAAGTTTTATTGAACATTCTACTGTAATACTTTGCCAAAATTATTAGTCGAATTAAGGATATAATGATAGTCTTTGTTTCCACCAAGGCATCAATGTGGCTGCATTTGATAACATTTAAGGGATTCTCTATTTCCCTTAAAAATCATTGAGGTAAGAAAGGAAAAGGTGTTACTGAACTTTATATCAGGTAGACTAGGAAAATATTTTTATTTTTATTTATTTACTTTTTTTAGAAAATATTTTTATATTGTGCTCCCAGGAGCTGTGACTGGATCATAACAAGAATCAAGGTGATCAGCTGCTGCAGGAAAAGGGTGAAGAGCAGAAATTGTAGCAGGAAGAAAGCCTGCAGGAGGCACCCTGGTCTCCTAATTTGGATTCAATCAGAATTTTTCTATTACTACATTGAACATAAAATTCCATTTGAAAAAATATTGCCTTAAATGGAAAATATGTGTTTCTGTTTGTGTGTGTGTGTGTGTGTGTTCACATCCTTAACATTCTGCAAGCAGCAGTTAAAAAATTTCTTTGTGGTTGGGCATGGTGGCTCACCCTGTAATCCTAGCACTCTGGGAGGCTAAGGCAGGTGGATTGCCTGAGCTCAAGACCAGCTTGAGCAAGAGTGAGAACTTGTCTCTACCAAAAATAGAAAAAAAAAAAAAAAAAAAAATAGCTGGGCATTGTGACAGGAGCCGGTAGTCCCAACTACTTGGGAAGCTGAGACGGAAGGATACCTTGATCCCAGAAGATTGAGGTTTCTGTGAGCCTAATGCCACAGCGCACTAGTAGGGTAACAAAGTGAGACTCTGTGTCAAAACAAAAAGAATTTAAATGGCAAAACTTCATTGTTTCTTTCCAAATTTTATTCATGAAAACGTGTATAATGATTTGTTTGTGCTAAAAATAAGTCTAAGGAGATTCTGAAACATAAATCCTCTGATAAAACCTATGCTAATAGGATTAATATCCAGAATGTATAAACTATTCTAAAGATTCCAGAAGTGTTATCTCAAGGTGCATCCCTTCAGAAAGTGCGTTATATGACACAAGGGTAATGCAAAGCTGAGGTAGGGCTGTAGAAACCAGGAAACACATCTGAAAATGAGACCAGCTTCTGGCTGACACCTTAATCTAGAAACAGAGAAAACTCAATCATCATTTCCTTTAAAAGTGGCTGCTTTTTTCTACCTTTAAGAAACATGATCAGCATACACTGGTTGGTACACCTGGCTATTTCTTATATTTTAGGTGTTGACACTGTTAAACAAAAATTATGAGAGGCCATTGTTTTGGACTGAGCTCCTATACTAAGCCCCAACAGATCACTCATGCCAAGGGTCACACAACCACACTGAAACTTGAAGGGAACAGATAAATCCCAAGACAGGCTAGTTTTGTTTGGTTTGGTTTTGTTTCTGAACACAGGAAGAGTCCCATCTACATAAGTCAGTGCAATAATGAAGTCCTTTTCTTTTTTAAACTTTATAAAATAATAATAATAATAGTAATCTAAAGTATTCTGATGTAAACAAATCAACATTTTTTCTGCTGTGAGTTTCCTTGTTTCTATCTTAAAAAACCCACTGTTTTATCATTGCCCAGTAGAAGCTCTCATTCTATTTTTGCCCCATATATGAGTTACAAATAAAAACTAATTAGATCTATGACATAATTTGGTATTATTTTGTATTTTGACCCAACAATCATTGCCTTCTCAAAGAGGCTGTCTCAGGCTATTTCATGAATTTGCTTCATTTCAGAATTTTATATCTTCACCATGTTTATTTCCTCCATTATTTTGCTGTAGTCTGTAAACTCACCCCTTGATAGGTTTGTTGGTTGGGGCATACTTGTTTATTTATCCACCTTGTTAATTGTGTAGTCTCCATAAATGCAAGACCCAGGAAGGCAACTACATGGATTGTATTGTTTAGTGGCCTTTTCCACAGAACACAGCCCACATCAAGCACTCAATAAATTGTTGACTAACTGAAGAAATAAATAATTTTTAAGACCATTCAGTAACCTTGAGAAGGGACACTAAGAAAGGGGCTCCAAGGCAGGGGGTTGGGGGAAACCTGGTCTGCTGAACCAGGAAGCCTGGAGGGGCTTTAAGAATGTGAATGTGAAGTAACCTTGGTAACCAGTGACCAACAGAAAGAGACAATCAATGTCCAATAGAAAAGGGCAATACTGCCTGGAGGCCCAGAGAGAACAATGGAAGACTTGCAATCTATTTCAAACAGAGAGAGTATTTATACCCAACAGCCCTTTGTGTCTCCTCTCCTCTCATCTTCTCTCCTTCCTGAGAGGGACCCACACTACTCTCCTTGGAAGTGCTTACAACTTTATCTCTTTTTTTTTTTTTTTGCAGTAGTACTTAGTTTAATAACATATTTTTAGATGGCTGCACATAAAAATTGTCTAAAAGTTAGCTATTACAGTGCTATAAATTACTTAAATATTGAGCACTCCTAGATTTCAGACCTGGAGAAAATGTGTGAGATAGTAAATGTCTATTGTGTTCATCTGCTCAAAATTTAAGTAATTTATAACAACTTTCTCTTTGTTCTTCCTAAATAAAGTCTTTGTTACCCTGAAACTTGTGTAGGTTACTTTTGGTTTCTATCCACACTGCCTAGATAGAAAACTCCAGCTTTATTTCCAGTTTCCATATGTTTTTGCTTTAGATTGTGGTGCCTTGGTTGAACTTTCCAGCTCAACTGAGTAATTGAACTAGGTCTACTGGGTTCAGGGGACCAGGACCCTTGACCTTCAGCAAACCTAATAAGTAAATTAGGATGGACAGTGTCCTGCTCAAAATAATAAACACACATTTTCTCTCTTAGTTGCTTGAAAATACATCTTTTTTGGTCCCTACATCTTCAAATGGGATGGGAGCTGGCATCCTAGGAGGATGCTTACGAATAAAAATAATACATTTTGAGCAGACTATTTTTCCTCAAAGGTTATAGAAAAAATGAGCTAAGTTATTAAAATATATGCTTTTCTAAAAAAATTAAATGTGGATCTTGCTAAGGGATAGAACATAGATTCACTTGAATTTTTAAAAAATGTAAATACATTTCTTGCATAGAGTCATGAATCATGAAGCTACCTGGCAAAATCCCAGGGCAATTATATTTTCTCTTTCTTCTTATTGGGATAATAGTGGTGTTAAAGTGTGCCCCTAGGCTACAGACAAAATGAACTCTGCCTGGCTAACTGTGGTGCTGAAAGTTAAACTAGAACCAGGTGTTCATGTCTAGATGAGGGAGCCTGCTATACACTGAAGCTGGAACACCCTCCCCGCCCCCTACCAGTAGTTAGAAACATAGCCAGACACTGCTTGTTCTAGGCTTGGAAACCAACCACCTAGAGCTCACCTATCTAGTCCAAGAAGAACTTAGTTGTGCAAAGAACTAAATGAGTTTCAATCTCTCATTTGCATAACTGGACCTCATTGGGAACCAAGGTGGGAACTTCTGCTATAAAACCTGAACTCTTGGTTTTCTGGAATGCATCTTCATTTTACCGTGAAGATTGTTGTTATTTTGGTTTGCAAGCTGTTCATGGAATAGTTACTTTCCTCCAAATTCCTTTTCAGAGAACTTTTTGATCACAGTGGGTCAACCTTTTGTGAAGTATTTTTTTGTTCCCTCTGATACATCAGTTTGAACTTCCTGTTAAAATAGATTTTCATTCTCTTGCAAATTCAATAATATATTTTTAAGATGATTTATTATATTTCATAGAAATTTTAAATGACACAGCTACATTGCTTCTGTAGAAATAGAAAAATCTTAACGCAAATGGATGAATGCAAACCAACATGTTATTCCTGCATGCTGTCTTAAAAGGGCTCTATTTCTTAGTGTTAACCTGCAGGTTAAATGGCCTTTCCTAGAAATGCAGGAATTGCCCCCTGAGTGTTATCAGAATAGAAGCATCATATTGTTTACCACTGCAGGAAATCTTTTAGTTCACTTCTGTTTCTAGCTCTCATTTGTGCAGCTGGTTGGCCAATTTGAAATGTTTTCTCAGAGATGATTAGGGTAAGATGTGAATGCCTTTTTCTCAGGAGAAATCATCAAACATCACTGAAGACAAATTTTCCCAAATAAGAAATCCTTATTAAGTCATTTTCACTCATATTTCAGTCCTATTTGTGAAGCTTTGTAATCACACAAGAGGGAAAAGCAGAGACAGTTAAGAGTAAATAATAATAATAAAAAAAGAATATTATATTCACGTTATATAAATACATGAGGTAGAAATATGGAGAAAGAGAAGATGAGAAAAAAACAGAAAAGAAAATCAGGTGGTTAGAGTCGAAGCCCTGAATGAAGATAGGAACACAAATGCAAAGCCATTTCCTTAAACTTAGTTTTTTTCTTTTAAGATGGATTACTTTTGGAAAATAAATGTATTTTATTTATATTCTGTTGAATGTATTACCACTGGATAATGAAAACACACTTTTGAAATCCTTTTAAAAGTCCTTTATCATTTCAGACTTTCACAAGGACAACATAGTTTCTTAAAATTTATTTTAAAGGAGTGAATAAGAAACTGATGGTACACTCTGAATTAAGGACCTCGGTCTTAATTTGATGTCTGGCCAAGCAGAAGGGATGCCTGTTCTTACAAAATTCATTCTCTTCATAGTTCACTGACAGTTAAAAGGATTCTGCTGTGGGCATTTTAACAAAAGACTTTAAAGTCACAACCAGCCAATGCGACTGCATTGTCACATTGACACTATCTGATTCTCTAGGAAGACCCTTGCACACTCTCTTCCCACACCCAGTATTAAAATTCCATTACAGAATCATTCTCCTTGTTATCCAGAAGGAAAGTATGGACTGGATAATTTCCACCATAGCTGTCAGGCCTGGGACTGGCTAGGTCTCCGGCCTGTTATTGTCTGGACATGGACCACTGTGCTGTCTTGCTTGGGATCAACTCCCCTTAGGTGCCGGAGGGCAATTCGTCTTAGCAGAAGGGAGAGAGAGAGATAGAGATAGAGAGAGAGAGACTTTGAGGGAGAGAAACAATCTTAGTAGGAGAGTGTATCTTAGCAGTCTTCGTAGAAGGGCGCCCAGCAGCACCCTTGGAGCAGGAGGAGGGAAAGAGTCAGAGTGAGTGAGTCCATGAAAGAAAGAGCAATGAATCCAGACTGTCCCCTCCTGCAACTTTGCATAGACGTGATCCTGTGGCTAATTGCACCACAGGTGTGGAGACTGCCAAGCACTAACCCTCGTGCTCTTGTGTTAGGGAGAGCCAATCCATTCCCCATACCCTTATCACTGAGGTGTTACGGAGCTGTTATATCACAGGTGTTTCTCATAATTACAGAGCATTCAAAGCTTAACTCTCACTTCTCCTGTCCTTTGAGTTATACGGTCTGCTACACATAGTGATCAAGACTGCTAGATTATCTTTCCAAACTCTTAGGACCAATAAAGCACAGAATGAATGGCCTTTTGTTTTTGAATTTTCTCCAGGTATGCATAGACACCCAAACTATTGTTCACACTAATAGTATGTGGGTGGTCACTATTGTTGTTAAATTCCATAACCCTTTTTCTGAATATTAACTTTGCTTCTGATTAAAATTTCCAAAGCAGGATTTGATTGGTTTCTGTATGTTAATTGCCCACAACCTGAGTAGGGCAGGCAGCTTCAAAAATCAGACTCACTCACGTTGTCCACAGGATACTAGTTAGAATTTGACAAAAGGAAATCATGGTCTCCTTTCAAAAAGATGGAAAATAGATTCCAGGCCACCAAAAATGTATTAAGTAAAGACACAGTGCTGAAAAAAGGTGAGCCCTTTACCATAAAAATGTATGATTCAGAACCACCAGCTAAACCAAGGTTCAAATTCAGGTTCTGACACATAGTTGCTATATTGTTTGGGGCACATAAATGTGCACCCCTATATCAACATTTTCTTTTCTATTAATTTGATTTGAAATAGTTAACTTGCAACATTTGTGTAAATAGCAAATAGAAATCTTTGCTTCCATTCATTCTAGAAATATTAACTGAATATCTATATGTTCAAGTCTAAAGTTTTTATGGCAGTGCATTGCTACCACTGTTATAAAAGTTTTTCTCTGAGGATTAAGGAAGCATTTCTCTTTTATTTTAGATATTATCATGCATAGATAGAGAATTATACTCTGAAATCGTAATGACTCTTGTTCGGTGTCTTCATTGTAGGTGAAAAATTGCTGTGTGAACTCACTTCTGGCAATTAAACCTAAAGAAGAAAATTGGCATCTCCTTGTCCGGCAATCCAGAGAGAATTCCCAGAGTCAATCTGGACTGGTAGTTGGATCTGGATCAAAACATGGATCTGGACCTGAAATGATGTCTTCTGCTGAAGTTCTTCCACTATCTCTAAGAACAAAAAAGGATCTTACATTATTCAAGGAGTGTTTTCTCCAGAACTCTGAGACAGCGGGAGACTTTATTAAAAAGGAAAGAATTGAAAGGAAACTATATGAGAAGGTTGTGGGGGGGGAAAGGGGAAGCCAAACCTCCCACAGATTAAGATGGTGAAGACTTCAGGGAACTTCACTGGCTCAGTAAACCAAGCTACAGATTTCATGTCATTCCTATCTATGTTGAAAAATCAAGAAATTCAGCAAGCATGCTGAGCTCCAGATTCCAGAGCTTGGAAATCACTGTGCACCAACGTGCATGGAGGTCACTCTCCTCTTTACCTGTCTTTCATGCTATTGATTTTTTGTGTTATTTAAGGTCTATCACCTCTTCAGTCTATTATTTCTTTTAAATGCTAGTCTTGCTCTTCCCTTACTTGACACCTCCTAAGTAGCTATCACCACTCCTTGGAATTCCAGCACACCTTTTGCAAAATCAATTCATAGAGGCAAACTAGAAGGGAGACTGTTGCTGTTCAGATTTATACATGGCAGGAGGTACCCTAAAATCTTCATTCTTGTAGGAAAATGGGATCCCTCTATTATATCATTAGATGAGTCAGGCCTCTTGGCCATCCATGCTTGTTTCTATGAGGCGATTTATTTTCTGCCATTTTCCAGAGGATGCAGCAATGGACCACCAAAAAATGAAACCAGGAGAGGTGTCGGTAAATCTTCTGGTAGATATTCTGTTAATTAACTTCTGACTAAGCAACGTATCCTTGCAAAACCATGAGATTGCACCATTTATGGTCAATGGGAATCTATCTAGGTTAGTATATATATAAAACCAACTCTTATTACAATTAGGATATAAATGAAAGGAGTGGACTTACAAAACTTACAAAAATAACAGGAAAATGGCTAATTTCACAATTTGCTAAAGATCAATCTTATAAATTCTCGTGCTGGGGACCCTCTGGAGTTCTGTTCTCAGGAGCCATTGAAGATCCCAGCAGAACAAAGAGGAAATGTACATTTTCTTTTCAGTCAGTAAGACCTACTGACTAAATCTGCCTTTGATAATTTGTTCCTATAGCTTCCTGTAAAGCTCCTAGATGAAAAATGGGGTGTGGCAATCAGGCCTCAGGATTAGAAGCATCTGTAAAAAGTCTGTCTCCAGCCTTGCTGGAGGGAAACAGATATGATATTCCCATTACACTACCTTGTGAATTTGGCTACAATTACCGTATATACTCGAGTATAAGCCGAGTTTTTTTTGTGCCGGAAAAAACTCGGCTTATACTCAAGTATATAGGTACCTTTTTTTCTCCTTGCCCCCACTCTTAAATGTAGCCTCCCCTTGATCTCAACTGGGGTCATTCTACCTTTTTTTCATTGAGATGACTTGCCCCCCCTGCTCTCTTCTCTCTCCCTTTTCCAAATCTCTCCCCCTCTCACTTCCTCTCTCCTTATAAAAGATAAAATAAACTTCTACTTTTATATCCTAATCTTGATCTAGAGAAATTACTTTGTCGTCCCGCCCAGAGCACCTAATGAGCTTTCTGCATCAACAATAAATATTATATTAAAATAGCAACGTAGAACTTCATTTTCAACATCAGCTCATACACCACTATGTCTCTATATAACATTGGAATTGATTTCTGATGTCAAGCTGAGTCAGACCTCTATCCATAGATTAGACACTTAGTTGGCATTTTGAAGGTGAGAATCCTTTACAGGGAAATCCTCTAGTTGTTAAAGAACCGAAACCACCTACGGCTTTTTCACCCTGTTTTGAGGCACTGCGGGAAAGTAGCCAATATTCCTATTTTCCCAGATTTCACTGTTCTATAAAATAACCGTCACCATGACAATATTCTCATCTCTTTCAACATATCCAAATTCACTTGACAGTTGAATATATTTATATGTGTTATCTGAAACACCACTTGAATTTAGACACTAGTTGAATCTGAGACACATCATTCAGAACACTACTATCCTAAGCTGGTTGATTTTTATGTACCTTAGAATTAATATACTCCATCATTCATTCGGCAGGATTTCTTGCCTTTGCTGCACTGACCTTGGTAGACTATAAGTGTGGTCATCCTATTAAGGCGATCATATTCCATGTAAAAGTTTGAAATGAGGAGGGGATAGACTGGCGAATAATGATGATTAAAAGGAATTTGAAGGGTCGTCATTAACAACAAAGACATCATTTAATTAGAAATCACTGTATTAGGAAGAAGACAGTAATCATCAAAACATAATATGTTTTTGTTTTTGAGACAGTCTCACTTTATTGCCCTCAGTAAAGTGCTGTGATGTCACTCACAGCAACCTCCAGCTCTTGGGCTTAGATGATTCTCTTGCCTCAGCCTCCTAAGTAGCTGGGACTACAGGCACCCATCACAATGCCCACCTATTTTTTGTTGCAGTTTGGCTGGGGCTGGGTTCAAACCTGCCACCCTGGGCATATGGGGTCAGCACCCTACCCACTGAGCCACAGGTCCCAGCCAAAACATAGTATGTTTTTAATTAACCAGTTTAATTTCCTTTCTTCTAGCAAATTTTTTCTTATACAGTTTTCAAGTGTACACTTCTCAGACATGCTAGATAAATATGTATTATAAGATGTTGGTGCTAAGGTTTCAGGGATAGGCTCATGTTGCATGATTTATGTTCCTTAAATCAAGGATAAATTGAAAGAAGAACAAAACTTCTGAGAAGCTGCTAGTATTTATTATTAAACATCTCCCCTCCATAACTCCCACTCCCATCTTTACACTCTGCTGAGCCAAATGATGGATAAAGTTGACTTCATACACTTTTTCTTTAAAGTTTATTTTGATAGATTTAGGGGTACAGTGTCTTTGTTACATGGATACATTGTAAACTGGTGAAATTAGGGCTTTTGGCATATCTATCACCTAAATAGTGTACATTGTACCCAATAGGTAATCAATAGGAATTTTTTGACGTCTAACTCCTCTCCTAATTTTCTTCATTTGTAGTTTCCAATATGAATTATACCATTTTGTATAAAAACATATACCCATCATTTAACTCCCACTTGTAAGTGAGGACATGTGGTATTTATTTTTCCATTCCTGAACTACTTCACTTAAGGTAATGATCTCCAGTTTCATGTAAGTTGCTGTAAGAGACATTATTTCATCATTTTATGCAGTGCTCCATAATGTGTGTGTGTGTGTGTGTGTGTGAACCACATTTTGTCTACTTACCATTTGATGGGCACTGAGGTTGATTCCATACATGCATGATTGTAAGTGTGCTGTGATAAACTTTTTGGTGCAGGTGTCTTTTTGATATAACAATTTCTTTTCCTTTGTATACTCAGTGGTAGAATTGCTGGAACAAATGCTAGGCCTACTTTTGGTTCTTTGAGGGACCTCTGTACTGGTTTCCATAGAGGTTGCACTAATTCCTATTCCCACCAAAAGAATATGAGCATTCCTTCTTCACCACATGTAAAGAAATATCTAATTTTTTTTTTTTTTTTTTTGGACTTTTTAATGATGGCCATTCTGACCATCAGGTGGAATCTGATGGTTTTAATTTGCATTTTCCTGATGATTACTGATGTTGAGCATTTTTTTATTGACCATTTTCCTATCTTTAAAAAAAATCTGTTCTCATTTTTTGTCCACTTTTTAACGGGTTTTTTCTTTTTTCTTGATGATTTGTTTGAGTTTTTGGTTGATTCTTGATAAGGAACCTTCGTTTGATGTATTACTTGCAAATATTTTCTGCCATTCTGTAGGTTGTTTTTGTACTGTTTTGACTATTTCCCTTTCTGTGCAGAAACTTTCTAGTGTAATTACATACAATTTATTTTTGTTTTTATTGTGTTTGCTTTGGGGATTTTAGTCATAAATTCTTTGCCTAGGTTAATGTCCCTGAGAGTGTTTTTCCTACATTTTTTTCTGGAATTTTTATGGCTTTAGTATGTACATGTAAGTCTTTCATTTATTTTGAGTTAATTTTATATATAGGAAGAGAAAGGAATATAGTTCCATTGCTCTGCACGTGGCTCTCAATTTTTCTAGCAATATATAGGAAGATTAGGAAGTCTTTGCTCCCGTGTGTGATTTTTGATTGCTTTATCAAAAATCTGTTGGTTGTAAGTACATAGTTTTATTTCTGGGTTGCCAAATCTATTTCATTAATTTTGTTTATAGTTTATGCCAGTACTATTCTGTTTTGGGTACTATAGCCTTACAGTGTAAGTTAGAGTCAGGTAATGTGTCACCTCCAGGTTTGTTCTTTTACTTAGGATTACTTTGGTTATCCAGGCTCTTATTTGATTCCATATGAAATTTAAGGTTGTTTTTTCTTACTCTTTGAAAAGTGACATTAGTATTTTGATGGAAATTGCATTGAATCTATAAACCACTTTGGGCAGTATGGGCATTGTAACAATTTTTATTGCATGAGCAGAAGTTTTTCCACGTGTGTGTGTGTCATCTACAACATCGTTCATCAGTGTTTTGTAGTTCTCCCTCTGGAGATCTTCCACTTCGTAGGTTAAGTATATTCCAGGGTATCTTTTTTTTTGTGTGTGTAGCTATTGTAAATGATACTGAATTCTCAATTTGACTCTCAGCTTGACTGTTATTATTATATGTAAATGCTACTGATTTCTCTACATTAGTTTTGTAATCTGAGACTTTACTGTATTTATCAATTGTAGGAAACTTTTGGATGCATCATTAGCATTTTCAAGGTATGAAATCACATCATCAGCAAACAGGGAGAGTTTGACCTCCCTGGCGAGAACTTCTGGTTATCTGTTGACTAGAAGTGCTCACAGGTGACACCTTTGTCTTATTAACGTCCTTAGAATTTCAACTTTTCCCCATTTAGTGTGATTTTGGCTGTAGTTTTGTCATATATGCCTTTTATTATTTTGAGGTATGTTCCTTCTATGCCTGGTTTGTTAAGGGTTTTTAACATGTGAGGGTTTTTTATTTTTATTGGATGCTTTCCTTGCTTCTATTGAGATGATCATGTACGTTTGTATTTAATTCAGATTACATGGTGAATTACATTTATTGATTTGCATATCTCAAACCATTTTTGCATTCCCTGGGATGAAACCCACTTGATCACGTTGAATTATCTATTTGATGTACTGTTGATTAGATTTGCTAGTATTTTGCTGAAGCTTTTTGCATCTGTGTTCAGGAGGAACGTAGGCCTGTAGTTCTCTTTCTTTCTTTCTTTTCTCTTTCTTTCTTTTGTTTTTCCTGTGTTGTATACTTTCCTGGCTTGGGTAGTGAGGTGAAACTGGCTTCATAGAATGAGTCAGGGAGAATTTCCATATTCTCAATGTTTGGAGTAATTTCAGTCTTAAAGAAGTCAATTCTTTTTAGGAATGGTAGAGTTTGGGTATGAATTACTTGGTACTGGGGTTTATTTGTTGGATTTTTTTTTTATTACTTTTTTAATCTTACTACTCATTATTGATCTCGTCAGGATTTATATTTCTTCCTGATTTAAGTTTAGGAGGTTGGGTGTTTCCAATAATGTGTCAATTTCCTCTTGATATTCTAGTTTGTGTGTGTATAGAGAATTGCATAGCAGTATCCGATGATATTTTGTTTATCTGAAGTATCTGTTACAATACCTCCATTTTCATTTTTGATTGAAGTTACTTAAAATCTTTTCTCTTCTATCCCTCATTAATATAGCTAGCCCAACCTCATTTATTTTTAACACACCTAGATCATCAGACTCCACTGAAGTCTATGGAGATTATGGGATTGATGTTTATGTAATAGTAATCAATATGTTTAGGTGCTCAATATTGCAACAATTCAGCACTAATCTTGAGGTTCTGAATCTGAGTTCTGAATCTTCTGAATCTGAATTGGGTGGGTAACAGAAAGACACTAAAGGTCACATCTCATCTTGGCCAAGTTACTTAATTAAATGAATTGATTCCACATGTTGTAAAACTAGGGCCTCATTTTAAAAAAACACAAGAAACATACCCAAACACTGCTGTATCCCCTTTTATTATTAATGGTTTTAGTTATCATGTTTTCCTTTCAGCATGGAAAAAAATACTTTTTTTTCCTATATCCTTACTGTGCTTTTGAAAATGTAAAATTGACAACTTCAGAAAAGAAAATGTTCTCTTTATTCATTGAGAAAACAATTGTATGTGTAGCATCAGTTTCTGCTTTCCCTCCATAACTTCCAGAAAATACATTGCTTAAACCTGCCACAGGAAAGCTCTACAAGGCATTAAAGAAAGAATCAGACACGAACCTTATTTCATTTCCTATTGACCATGAAGTCCTGCAGTCCTGCAGGAACTTTGGAACCTCTGGATGAATGATTCATGCCAGATCAGTGACCTACTGTCCACAGAGGGGTACTACTTTTTGATTTCTGTTTACCAAGGTCATCTCCCATAGAAAGACCTTGACTAAAGTGACTCTTCTCTCATCAAAAAACTCCCACTAAATTCCCCCTGACATTAAAACGCTGCGTCCTACCTTTAGCGAGTTTCAGAAACGGCAGACCTGGCACCCCCTAGAGAATAGCCATACTCCTATTTGCGATAAAAAATAATCTGTCTTTCACAAGGTCTAAAGTTTGGAATTTGGGGGGGCCTGATGGGGATAAACCACATTTTATAAATACTTGCTGAACTTTTTCTTGCTCTTGAATACCTGAACCTCCTGTAATAGTCTTGCTGAACTTTTTCTTGCTCTTGAATACCTGAACCTCCTGTAATAGCCATCAGAGTGTTTTGCTTCTTAGCAGAAAATGACTTATAATAATGTTACAGCCATTCCGAGTAGAAGTGAGGATGGTATTGAAGGAACTTCTGTGACAGTCTCAATTCTGCAGCATCAGTGCTTTTATTAGAGTTCTTCATGGACGAATCAAGATCTAAAAATAATCAGCTTTCAGCCACTAAAAATTTCTCACCCCACGATCACACTTCACTGAGGATGGGAACACTTTTTTCTCCCAAAGGAATGGATGTGGGTAATATGGCTATCATCTGAGCTGTACAGCGTCCTTCCAGAAGATGATGAAAAGACGAACGTATTCCACTCAGAGAAAAGCCCAGTTTACTGATTCTCCTCTCTCCTTACAACTTTACTGTGATCACATAAAACTTGCATTTATATGCTTTTGCTGTTTCTTTTCTTATTCTTTGCATCCAGGCAACCTCTCTCTATTCTTAACTTGCATCCTCGAAGGCTTATCTCAAGTAAATAGGACACAGCAGAACACTGCGCTAGGCAATTTTACCGAAAATCCTCTATCAATTCAAAGGCTTACTCTGTTCTTGCTAAGATTTTAATTGACTTACACATTTAGAAATTAAAATTATTGTTTTTCAGCAATCCCCGCTTGGTAATGACTACTCACTCATTTACTCTCAAAGTTAAAATTTAAAGGGAAGAATTGTTATTTATATTACAAATATAAAACAGCACTTATGACTGATAATATTAGTTGGTTAAGCACGACCATAACTGCACATTTTCATTGGGTAAGCTTATGGAGGAGAGAGAATTTCTTGCTAACTACACACACTCTGTAAATAGAATCTTTCTGGAACAACTGTTATGCATAAAATTAGCTTTGTTTAAAATTCACATCCACATACAATGTGAGTCTTTCCATCATATGATCTTCCTTTTTCCTGTCTAAAAATCATAAACATTCTGAAAGTTATTCTCTTTATCTTGGTTTTTATAAGCAACTGCAAAATTTGCATCAGCAATGTAAACAATCACCACTGTGTAGAAAGGAAAGACTTTAAGATGAAAATAGCTGCAGGCCATTTATTCACAACTGAACTATTTAAGAAGGTAGCTATACGGTAAATAATAATAATTTAAAAAAAGAAATGAAAACTTGGGAGAAAAATCTTTACTCTGAAATCAACCCTGATTTCCAAGGGCAAGTTTTCCAAAAAACATAAGGTTGGGAACTGCCACATTTTTATGGCTCAGACCTGAAAATGCACACAACATTACTCCAAATTACTCTAGTTGTTAAAAATAGTAGAAAACCCTTACAGAGATTAGGGATAGGGAATTATACCTCACCTCTCAATGGGACTAATGTCAAAAAAATTTGGCTATCATAAATCTTCCATATAAGATTTCTTCTGATACTCTTTAGTGTAATTATTATTATAATCATCATCTTTTTTTGAGACAGAGTCCCACTATGTTGCCCTGGGGAGAGTCCTGTGGCATCACAGCTCACAGCAGCCTCAAACTCTTTAGTTTAAGCAATTCTCTTGGGACTACAGGCACTCACCACAATACCCGGCTATTTTGCTGTTGTTGCAGTTTTCATTGTTGATTTTAGCTGGCCTGGGCTGGGTTTGAACCCGCCAGCCTCAGTGTATGTGGCCAATGACCTACCCACTGAGCTACAGGCTGTTAGTAGAATTATTATTTTAGATGATAACCAGTGAATTGTAGTTAGATGATGTTCGAGGTCTTCTCTGCAAGTTAACATTAAGAATGAATTTCACCAAAAACTCCTTATGTTCATATCACAGAGACTTTTGTAAAGCTAGGCTATGGCTATGACAAAGATATCTATGTAGTTATAATTTATAAATCATGACAATTATTTACAGAAACTTATGCCTCAGCCTTCCTCTTGCTTAAATAGTTCAAGGTTCAAATTTTAGAAGTAATATAGTTACTAGCACATTGTAACAGTACCACTAGAATATGGAAAATTTACCGAACTTGGGCAATTATAAGCAATTCTAGAAGTTGATGTTTAAAAATTAGTTTGAGTAAGGAGAGGGTAAGGGTTAGTCATCTACTATGCAAAGTACTTCCAGATTGATACATACCTCATACAGAAATTTATACGACATTGCTAAATGGATACTTACAGAGCAATCACAGAAAATCTTACTTGTCCCTGTTTCTCATATTAACATCCATTGGATAAATATCAATTATTAATACTTGTCAGTCCTGTATTGCATCATAATAACCCCTCACTTATCTATAGAGAATCAGTTCCAAGAGCCCCAGTAGATGCTGAAACTGAGGATAGTAGTAAACCCTACATACTCACATGCAAAGCTATGATAAAGTTTGCAGAGTGGGCTAAATGTGGCCCTTTAATTATGAAATACCTTTCATTTGTTTCCCAATTCTCCCTACAAACAAGTTCTTTTGTGATGAACATTTCCTACCCCTTGAGGTTAGAACATGTTGGCAAATCCCACATTATGCTACCTATTTTGGTTTGTTTTCATTTACAACAATGGTGTAATATAGGAAAAATTATAACAATGTAGGCTGGGCACCTCTAGCTCAATGGTTAGGTGGGGCTAGCACATCTTGTGGGGCTGGTAGGTTTGAACCTTCCTCAGGCCTGCTAACCAAAAACAAACAAACAAACCAAAAAAAGTAGTGGTGTGTGCCTATAGTCTCAGCTACTTGGGAGGCTGAGGCAACAGAATCACTTAAGCCCAAGAGTTTGAGGTTGGTGTGAGCTGTCATGCCCCAGCACTCTATGAAGGGCAACAAAGTAAGACTCTGTCTCAAAAAAAAAATACATTATATACAATTAATTTTAATTTATTACAAGAATTTCAACAAGCTTAAAAACAAGCAGGTGCATTTTTGTTAAAGAGAAGAGCTGATGACCACATTTTGAGATGCATTTGTGATGTGGAAGAGCTGGATGATCATCTTTTAGGCATCCTGAAGACACAGTGGAAGGGCTTGAAAGGAAGGGAATGTGGAGGTGAGTGATCTTGTCACAGTAAGAAGAAAGCACGGGAGTGAATGTCTGGAAGACATGTAAGTAAAGGAGAGGCTTAGTCTTCTGCCACGATTAGCATAAGCCCACCTGGAAGTTATAGTGGTCTTAAGCTCTGAGTGTCTTTCAGAAGATACTTGCATCAGTTGAGTCCTCTGATAAGCAGATACCAGAAAAGAAGTGGATGTGAAAGATCATTGTTTTGAGGAAATTCCACCATAAAAGGAAATCAAACAAAAGTCAGGTCTGACTCCTGTTAAAAAAAAATGATGGAACAAAAATTCATATAAAAGAGCCTCAAAGTGTAAAACAGGTCTGAGAACATTTGGGGTATAAGGATACTGGGATACTAGTACACCAGTCTTGTGTTGAGCAAAAGCAGGGCAGTTCTAGACACTGCCAGGAATAGCTAATGGCCAGGGAACATAAACTCAGTGCATGGAGGATACTGGAATCTCAGCTTGCAGCTTAACTCCCTACTGAAACGCCTCTTATAGAATATCCAGTCAGCATGCCTCTGGGGCTATCACAAGAACATCTTCAGCTCTTGTGCTATCAGACTGAATAACTCTTAGTTTTAGGGAAGCTCATTCAAAGCTGTTTCCTGTTTCCCCTGTAATTAATCATACTGTAAACTTTCAGAAATTTTTATTAAACTCACATTTCAGTAATGAATATAGAAAAGGGTATTAAAATAAATAATATGCACTGTGGTAAATTTTATGAAATTTCTTTATGACACCTTTGGAAAAGAGATGATGATTTTGTTGTAGTGAACATTGATTAATTTACAACTTTTTGAATGATGTTGCCAAGAAATTATTGGATTATTGATGAACTTAGCACACAGAAATTTCTGAAATGATATCAGTAGATCTTGTCCTTAAAAATGTCCCATTCAACTCTGTTTCTTTTTAAAGCAGTGATTTAAAATGTTAATGAAACACATCAGCAGGTAGTGGGAAGCTGTTGAGAGAAACTGAATGTTTAGGTTTCAAGGCATAAAAGAATCAGAATCCAAAATTATCTCAAGTGTTTGGTATGGCGAACCAGAAGAAATTAAACAGTAAAAGATGTATCTCATGTTCTAATATGGTTAATGTAAGAGGGTGATAATCATATTCTGTGTTGCTTGTTATCCCCACAAAAAAAAAAAAAAAAAAAAAAAAAACCCACCAGCACTGTGTTCATATTTGGATGTCACCCTTTTAAAAAGATCGTTGACGATCAGAACACTTACTGCATAAAGACAGGGCAGGAAAGTGATTTAAAGTTGCTTCACTTATTTAACACTTGCCAATAGTGGCTGGCATCCCACTGGTCTTAGAAGTAAATTCTAAATCATGAACATGTGGCACAAGCCTTTCATTATCTTGTTTTCAAGCATATCAAGCACATTTCTGTATCAGGACTGTTCTTCCTGAACTTTCACCCCTCTAATTCTATAATCAGTACAACCAGCCTCCTCGGGTCTTCTGAAGAAACGCAAAGGTACATGTAAGCACTGATGTGCTTGCCTGTACACACTCACACACACATATCAGGACTTGCTTCCCCAATGTTTACATTGCTACCTGCCACATATGACTCATTCAGCGAGTGCTTGCTCAATCATTGATATTATGAATGTTTTTGAAGAAATAACCAAGCTTAAGTGGAGAGATAGCTTGAGGATAGAGGGTTGAAACTAAATAATTATTTAACATATTTGGAAGGATGTCTCTTAGAAGATCTATTATATTGTTTTGGTGAGATAGCAAATGACAAAAATAGAAAAAAAAAAATTTAAAGCTACCAGGTCACAATTTAGCTCAACAATTAGGAAAACTTTCTAAGTGGGATAATGACTTAAAGAATAAATTACTTTTCTAAATATTGAACTTTTATCACTAAAAATGTTCAGAAGGCTAATTTCTGTATTTCAAAGAACATTTTTCTTTTCACATTATAATGCCTCTGAAATTGAATTGCTTCTTTCTTGCAATGTTGTTTTAAAATCACTGTTGTAATTATCACTTTCCGTGCATTCCGGATCATCAGACAGTGTCAGCATTAAACTTAAGAGTGGTTGTCCCTGGATTGAATGATAATTCCAATAGCTGTGGGAAGAGGAGAGGAGGTGGTATTGAGATGTTCACTGGCATTTCTGAAATAGCCTAGTGATGCTGTCTTGCCAATACTATTGATAGCACAGAGAATGATCTTGTTGGGGGAAAAATAAGTGTTTGAATTCTGATTTGATTGAAAAAAATAAGTTGGCCAGATTCTAAGCATAGCTACCAGGGAGGGCCTATGGTGGACTCACCTAACTAGAAAGTCTGCTTGTGAAGGGAAACCCACAATTTGGAGGTCTGAAACAGGCTGTGGTGTTCCCATGGGGCGAGGGGTACCCCTCAAGCCACCTCAGCTAGAATCCACAAGGCACTCCCCCATCCAAACCCAATCAGCCTCACCTCCTCAGACTAATTCACAAACTTTTTCTTTTTGCCCCCAAGGAATGTGATTGAGACCTATGGGTACGAGATCTGGATGGCAGGCTTGTTCCTGGGAATTCAAAAATCAATCCCTGACCATGCCAGGAAGAAGAACTCTGGTCTGGAGTAGCCTCCAGGGTGCCTAAGCAGGTTGAACATGCCTCTGCTCAGGGATGTTCCACTTTGGGAATTAATTGGGCAGGTAGTACCAGCGAGGGCCAGTGGGGTGGGAACTCATGGTCCCAGCACTGCTCAGTCCACTGCAGGGCTCCTTCAGGAAAGGTCTGAGCCCCACTTCTCTGCAGGGCCAGTGTGGTGGGAGCCCCAGTGTGGTGGGTGCCCAGAGTGGGGGCACCCCAGTGTGGTGGATGCCTCTGTGTGGGGATGCCCCAGTGTGGGGGTGCTCCAGAGTGTTGGGTGCCCAGTGTGATGGATGCACCAGTGGAAAGGAAAAGCAATTCCCAGGAGCCACTGCTCAATCATCTTTCAGCAGCCACAGGTAGGGGAGAAGTGTCTCAGTGGAAGAAAGCCAGCACTTTGGTCACCTCCACCTCTCTATACAGAAGGCAGCCCACCTAGAATCTCAGGCTCTGGAGTCACGCTGATCCCCAGGATCCACTGAACCTCTGTGGCTCCCATAGTCTGGGCCGGAGCTGGGCAGTATTGTGTAGGAATGGAGGAGATGAAAACCGAGGGGCTGGAGCCCTCTGGGAAGGATAAAGGTGCACCGTGGGTGGAGAAGCAATACCGCACTTGTCATCTCAGCTCGGGTCTGTGGTCATAGGAGGTGACCCTGAGGCCTGTGGCTTCCTGGTGCTTTGTCCTCAAGAAGCTCTCAGTTGACCGAGGGCAACAGTTTTTGGTCGTGTGAGCGTAGAAGAGCTCTTCAATGGTGCACATCATTTAAAAACAAACTTTATACATTTATAACATTTTTTACTTTCCAGTTTCCAAGTAGTTTTCTCTTCCCCACTTGAGAACTAATTTCTTGATTACCTGTTCCATTGCCCTAAACAATTATTGTTAGGCAACTCTAAATTTGCATCTCTAAGGAAAGCAACCAAGTAGAAAATGTACAAGTCAAGACCCAAAACTGAGACATAAACATAAGGTTTCTTGTGTAAAATTTGAGCCATTGTCTTTCACACCCTAAAAGATTTTAGTGTTTTTCTGGTACCCACAGGGAGGAAAAATAATAAAGCATAAGGTTAAGGTGCTAGAAGCACAGACGTTCACTTTTATTTTCTTTTGATGCTTACACAAAAATAATATATGAAAAAAAGTCCCCCAATGAAAAAGACTTCAATAATATACGACTTAAATACTTGAAAAGCAGTATGTCAGAATTTAATTGGAAGTGTCCTACCTTTTGTTCTTTCAAATGCTAGATACAGCAATGCAACTCTAGCAATGAATTTTATTTTTTTATATATTCTAGATTTAGGTCCCAGATTATGCTACCATTTAAAGGGAGGTATTGAAGTACAGACCTGGAATCAGATGGATAATTGAATCTGGGATGTTTCGATTCAATTTTAACCTTAACTTTCTTTGTTTAGTGTCATGGGTCTGAACCTGTGAAAGTGAACCTGTATAGCACAATAGTCTTTGAAGATGGAATCAAGTTCAGATGAGGCTGTGCTAAAACTAAGGTGGACCCCTGCCCAATATTGCTGATGCTCTTATGAGAAGAGAAAAGAAAGATGTGGGAAGAAGATCATGTAAAGACACAGAGACACAGAGGAAAGCCAGCCATGTGAGGATGGAGGCAGAGATTGGAGTTATGATACCAAACCCAGCAAATGTCTGGGGATACCAGACTGACAATGAAACACCCTTTCCTACAGGCTGCTGGGTTGTGACTCTACCACAACCTTTATTTGAACTTCTCTAACCTCGAGAGCTGTCAAAAGAAAATTTCCATTTCTTTAAATTTAAATCAGCCTTAGTTTCCTAGGGAAGCCATAGCAAATTTTGACAAACTTTGTGGCTTAAAACAACATAAAATTTTCTAGATGTGGTGGCTCAGGCCTGTAATCCTAGCACTCTGGAAGATGAGGCCACAGGATGACTTGAGGTCAGGAGTTTGAGACCAGCCTGAACAAGAGCAAGATTCCATCTCTACTAAAAATAGAAAAATTAGCCAAGCATTGTGGCTGGTGCTTGTAGTCCCAGCTACTTGCAAGGCCAAAGCAAGAAGATGGCTTAAGCCCAGGAGTTTGAGATTGTTGTGAGCTGGACTGAGGCCAGGGCACTCTAGTCTGCATGACAGAGTAAAACTATGCCTTCCCCCACCCCAAATCTGCTCTCTCATAGTTATGGAGATTAGAAGTAAAAAATAAAATAGTTGGCAGAGTCATAGTCTCCTGAAGGATCTGGGAAAGACTCTTACTTATACCTTTCACTCAGCACTGGCGTAGCAATAATCCTTTGAATCCCTCAGTTCACAGCTATACAACTTCAGTCTCTTTCTAGAACTATAGTCTCCCCCTGTGTCTTCATATCGTCTTCTGAGAAAGAGTCAAGTTGTATTGGAATAAGAGCCCAATGTATAAGTAGTTAATTACATGCACAACCTCCTTCTTATTTTGAGAGGTGCTGGATGGTAGGACTCTAACTCACAATACTCAGTTCTCAAAGAAATTTATTTTCTATATTGGTTAGTGAAAAGTCTCAATAATGTATCTTAAGTTTCATGGTATCAAAAACATTTTTTGTGAACATCTTATAATTCATGTCTTTAGACAAAATATTAATTTGTGGTTACAAAGTGTCCAAATTGTATATTTGGAGTCTCAAGCACTCATAAATATAAATAATGTTTCATCAGGAGTCTATTGCATTAATTTCATTATGATATATATTTTACTGCTACTATTAGGAAGAAATAATTGAGGCCATTTCTAGAACTGTTAAATTTTAATATTTGAGTAAATTATTGACTGTTCAAAGACATAGTCATATCATTTTGCCAATTTTTTTTAGAAACGAATAACTTAAAATACATATTGCAAAAGACAAATGACAGCTATTTAATTTTCTTTTAAATAATAACATCCTAACCTAATAATAGTAACTGCCAACTTAATGCAGTTATCAGCATATTCCATGTTTAACCAACTACCTAAAAGAATGTTTGGATGCCTGCTGTCCATTTATATTTGCAATGATAGTTTAAACAACTAAAACATATTTCCAATGTTTCTTCTTTCCCTAAGAAGTGATTAAGTGATTTAATTTTTCAATGTTGTTCTCTGTTAATTCCAGGATTGGTATAACAAAATTATGGATTTCCTATTATGCATGGCAATTTAATTGGAATGACGTAAAGTGTGTTTGTGTTCATGTAAGTGTGTGTGTCTTTGGGTATGCGTATATGCGAGGCCGTTTTGACCACTGACAATACCTGTAGTAGGAATGAAAATGAGTATTTCATTCAAAAAATAATTTAGAGTAGTTTTATTTTAATGGTTGAGGCAGCACAAATTTTCCTTCTAGTAGACCTGTCATAATTCAAAATGTTCTAACATTTAATTGGAACACACCATCTGTTAACTAGAAAGGAAGAGATTGGTGACACATCTATCAATTCATTTGTCAAGTGCGCGATGAAGAAAAGTCACTAGTGTAATTCTAAATACTCTTCCATGGTTAACATCCGCCGTCATACATCACAACAGTCTCAGAAGCCTCCCAGGTTTTAACTCTGCTTCTTGACTCCTTTATGGTCAACTTCTCCTCTGACCACAGAAAAAGAAGCTATAGCTCCTTTCCATGAAAAATGAGATGAAAGCTGGCCTGGGGAAGGCACAGCCATTTTCACAGAATGATTGAACTATGATAAGGAAATCTGAAAAGATTAATGCCAAAAGAATGCCATTGTGTGGTCCTAGAAAGAGGCAAGAATCTCGTTATATCTCTAAGCTCCTGCAGAGTGGGAAGGCCTTTCAATAAACTGAAAAGAGAACTGACAACACTTTCTCTGATGTCCTGTTGTGAAGAACTAAAGGCTAAAGGGATTGTGTTAAAGGTCCAGGGACTTTAGATGCTCATCAGCTGCCCATTGCCTCTATTAACCTGGCATTAAGGAAATTAAAGTCTACTTTTTCCAATCTAGGAATAAAGAAACTAGTCACATTCATTGTAATCTATTTAATTAGCCAGAGAATACTTAATGCATTCTAATTAATAGTTATTTGGGTAATACCTTTTCTGTATTCAATGTCAAGATAGAACCTCATAAATCATTTCCTTGGAAATTAGCAGAGAAAAATGAATATTAATATAGCTTTTATTTATTTTCCTAAGATAATCTTATTTAAGGGTACCAGATATATCTTATGTTCAACTTTTACTGTTCAAGGTAGGCTTATTTACAAAGTAAACCAGGGGAGTAAGATATTTCATTAGTAAATAGCAATGCTATGGTCTAAATAGTTGTGCTCCTCTCCTCCCCCCACCGATATATTGCAATACTAGCTTCTCAAGATAATGGTATTAGGATGTAGGGTTTTTTGGAAGGGGATTAGGTCATGTGGTCGAGGCCTCACAGCTGGGATTAATTCTGTTATAGAAGAGATCCTCAGAGAGCTAGGTACAACTGCCACCATGTGAGGATCCAGAAAGGACATGGGGCCCTCCTCAGATATATAATCTGCTGGTGCCTTGATCTTGGTCTTTTAGCTTCTAAAAAGGTGAAAAACACATTTCTGTTGTTTATAAACTGCACCGTTTATGGCATCTGGTTATAGAATATTAAATGGACTCAGACATCAAACGCAGAGCATTTCAATGGCATGAATACAACCTGTACTCGGATTCCCTAACGCAGACAAAAAATCCATTGGTACAAAGTTAGGGTTAAGGAAGCCGAGTACTTTCTGTCAAGCTGTTTAACCTGCAGACTGCTCAGAAATGAAACGGGAAATAACATGAATGCTGGTTGAGTTGTGCAACAATCACAACAATCTTTACCATAAATAGCACGCTACGGGGCATCCTTTGGTTATCTAGCGATCAAAATAATTCCCCCAAGTTGATTTCAGTTTCAATATTTTATATTTATATTACTAAAAAATTAATATGCAAACAAACTTTAAATTTGAAATAGGTTCTACACTTTTATTTTCCAAATCAGATTCTGAATACAGTTTATGATTTTTGTAGAAATGTTTTTAAAGCTACATCTACAGCCAAATTCTTCAACAAAGATCAAGTCTTCTGAACTTGACAACTCTGCATTTATGGTATCCCATATTTGCATATACTCCCTCCCATAAGAATCCTCTATTTGTACAAATTATTTCTGGCACAACTGTGAAAATATTGAGAATGGAAGGTCTGATGCTTCAGACTCAAGTCAGGTAACAACAGTAACATTTGTCAGCAAGATTTTGTTTACAAAATGAACAACGCCTACCAGCATCCTTCACATCAAATGAACATCTTGTGTGAACACCGGTAGGCGTTGTTCACAGTCAATAGGTTAAAAAAGGAAGGATTTATTTCCAGAAGAGTGAGTTCTTAAATGCAGACTTTTCAATTTATATTCCCCACATTAACTCTCTTTTTTTCTTTGTTGAATAGTTTCAAATTGTTGGAGGGAGTCTCTATGATTTTCAGGATGTCCATTTATTTCTTCTTTAGGTATACAACACATAATCAAGATTAAGCCAAAAATGTATTACATTCCAGTTCATGAGATTAGCTCAGGCTTGGTGTAAAACCTAACTCATGGTAGCAGAGGGAGTCTCAGGATTTTCTCTGGAGCGTTGAGACAAATGTGCTCACAGGTATAATCAATGTTCATGACAACGTGGATTCTGAAACTCATGGAAATCTTCTTGCTGCAGAGTGAAGAGAAGGCAATATAAGGAGGTAGAGGACAAAGGGAAAAGTAAAGACAGGAAAGAAAGATATAGAAAAAAGATAGGGCCTGGGGCCGTGGTCCACCCTGCATCAAATCGTATCTGAAATCAGCCATGTCTCGGGCCTTCATGACTATCTGTGCAAGTAAATTTCCAATTTGTATGGATGGGAATTTGAGTCAAGTTTTATGTCACTTAGAACCAAAAGCTAAGTGATAGAACCAGACGTGTAACTTGTAGAAATATTTGGGGGAACATATTCTTGCATCAGCATCTTAACAGGCAGTTGTGTTGGAGAAAATTTGGTCCTATTGCATTTTGAAAGTATTTCCTATTAAAATAAAGAAAAAATATAAGGTTTTATATAAGGACAGTGCTATCTCTTAAGAGTAAAAGAAAGATGTGAATAGTTATCATGGCAAGAATTTCACACAACTCGTATCTGTTTTATTCTTTGTCTCAGCTCTTGAGTCCACGTGTGGTTATTGTGTCCCTAACGTTAACCCTATGAACATTGTTCATAATTTATGGTGGAGAGAATCACAGCGGCTAACAACAAGTGATCTAGAAGCCTCTTTCTGGATAATGTTTCTGACAAGATGGAACTGAATACAGGAGGCACTGGGTAAGCAACATGGAGAAACCTTGTAAACCATGACACTTGTGATTCTCTGATTTACGCATTTGTAGATTAATTCCTAGAAACTCGAACTCTCTTTTTGTTTGTTTGCTTGTTTGCATGTTTTATATCAAATAATTATTTATTTTTATTGCTATTTTGTCATTCTATAGTGCCCCAAAATATGATTTCTTTTTCTGAAGAAAGTCACTGTTGCACTTAACAGATATGCTTTTCTTTACCCTGCCTGTCAAAGGACTTCACCACCTTTGCTTACATCCAAAAAAAAAAAGAAAGTTGAATTCATTTTAATATGTCAGTTTCAACGTTTACTGAAGTTTTCTGTAACTCAGCTTTGTTGATGTACATGGAACCATAATTATATTTTCCTTAAAGTTTTCTAATGAGTTTGAATAAGATCATACATGTAAAGTATTTGACTTATTGTCTCACACATACATACAGGACACTTAGTGATTGCTTCTGTTTCCTTAAAGTGAATCAGATATAATATAAGAGTTGTATGACCTTTCATGTACCCTAAATTTTCAAATCTATTTTGTAACACCAGAATAAAATAGCAACATCTAATATTTATATGTTGCAGATTCCAAAGCTTTGTGACATAACATAATCATCCTTTACAAATTTCTGCATAACAATTAATTTGAGTTCTCTGTACATTCTAGTTATCAACCCTTTGTCAGATTCATACCTTGCAAATATTGTCTCCTATGCTGAAGGCAGTCTTTTTGCTTTACTTGTTGTATCCTTAGCTGTGCAGAAGCTTCCTCTTAGGAAAGCATCACAAGAATGGAGAAGCAAGAGCCCAGTGTATTCAATTCTAATATGAAGGCAGTAGTTGAGCTAACATAAGATTGGGGTAGGGGAATGAGGGATCAATTGGGAGAGGGGAAGAGGACAGGGGATGAGGGGTCATGGTGTATGGCACCCTTGTTGGAGGCGGGGCACAATTACTGGAGAGACTTTACCTAACAAAAACTCAGGGTAACCTAATTCTTTGTACCCTCAATGAATCCAAAATAATAATAAAAAAATTCTACATAAAAATGAGTTCAGCATCATTATTTATAACTTAAAGATGAGGATATTGACGGTAAGTTAAGTAAAGTTATTTCTATTTGTCACATGAAGATTCAAGACTCAGATCCAACCTTTCTGACCCTGGGCACAGTATTCTTTCTTCTATAACCTCACTTTATTTGGTCATTGTGACTCATTCCTAAAAGAGCTCAGACTGCATTTCCGCCACATCACATGTATCCTGACAAAGAGAAGAAACATTGAACACTCTTGTAAGTTGGTAGGAAATTCATGCTTAATAGTCAAGAGGTCAATATGATTATGTACAAGTAGGGCCCAGCAAATATAACTTACACATTTTACAAAGTCTTGGAAATATGGTACTTTGAAGAACTGGGGCAGTTATATCTACATATAAGACTGGACTAAAGAATACATAAGAGTTAAATATAATCCTAATTATAATGATCATATTCAGCATAAGAACAAGAATTTAAAATTTTCATGGCCATTTAATGTATTTTTTTTTCTCATTTTAAAATTTGTAGCTTTGCTTTAAAGTATGCTTTGATAAAATCTGCAAATATAAAATCGTCATTTTTAGATTAAACAGTATGAGCAGTTTAATTTAACATTTCTTATAAATGGTCTGGATTTTACTAAGAAATTTCCAGACATGCAGCAGAATGTATTTTGGTATAGGGAAATGTCGAGTAACTAAGATTAAAGCATATAGCTATATTTTAGGGCTATGTGGATTTGGTGTGTGGGAATCGGTATGTTTTTGTGAGTACAAGTACAGTATAAGGTAAAATATTTGGAAAAGGTAATCCAAACTTTAAAGTTTTATCTTTCACTTACAAGTCAAGGCAAAACAAAACCAGTACAGTTCTGCTGGAGAAGTAATACTTTATGAGATAGGAAACGACTTTTGTAACTATAAATGCCACATTCTCTAAAAGAACATTGACGGTGTTGTAATTCACCCGTTCATTTTCTCATTGACAGCACTCAATTATTAGGGACACAGATAAGTACAGTGGCTCAGGATATAGTCATGCAGTCTAGCCAGTTGACTTTTCTTGCTAGTGACTCTAAGCATGAGGTTTGATACAACTGGGTTCTATGACTATGAACAGAGCACAGGGAATTGCTATGTTGCTAAGACTCCAGCTAGAAAGAAGAGAAGATCTATAGATCTGGACTAGTGGATTAACTGAGTTTGGAGCTAGTCTAATCATTAAGAGCTGTGCATAACACACCAATGAGTTTGGGATTTCCTGAAGTAATAGAGAAAAACAACGGAGGTACTCATGCTTTGAGGACATTGTCAATTAATTTCTTTTTTTTTTTTACATTGTCAGTTAATACTTGTGTGGCCATAGGCAAGTTTAGTTTGTTCCACTGATCTGAATCAATTCTTATACATTTGCAATGTCTATATGAATCAATAACTAAACATATAGAATATAATGGAATGATTTCTTGGTATCTCTGATATAATTTATTAAACTTTGTTCAGAAGATCATAACCTGCCATTAAAAATAATCATATAGTAGCCAGGTGTTGTGGCAGGTGCCTGAGGTCCCAGCCAATTGGGAGGCTGATGCAAGAGAATCACTTAAGCCCAAGAGTTTGAGGTTGCTGTGAGCTGTCATGCCACAGCACTCTACCAATGGCGACACTGAGACTGTCTCAAAAAAAAAAAAAAAAAAATTTTATAGTAACTGCCTCTTTTCTTCCTTTTATTTTCTGTTTATTTAGTTATACACACAGGCCTCCCAAAAGACTATTCAAGGAGACATCAGTAGAAAATTTCATTTAATGCCTCAAATATTTATAGTATCTGAAAGCTCTTTTCTTCATTTTTTGAGAGTGGCTGCTGTTGGGCACTGGCAGCACAGATGTTCTCTCTTTCCACATTGTCATAATTAGAAAACTTCAGTGCTGATCTAAAGAAGTAGGAGTGATAAGAAATCTTTTAGTCACTAAATTGCTTTATGAGGTGTGGAGTGTTTGTAAAACAGGGAATTATGCCAATAAGATGCCATAAAAAACAGTTCAAAAAAAGAAAAGAAAAATGATAGTTAAATAGTAAACTTTGTGGTGCTTTTTATTGTAGAGGAAAAAGGAATTTTTACTCCACTTCCAAAAGGCTTCTTCTTCTGAATATATTCAAAGCATCATAGGGGTCATTGCACTCACTGTTGCAAACTGTCTTAAGGCAACCTCTAAACTTTTAAACTTAGGAAGTTTTTTTTTAAAGAGACATGAACATAAACTTTCTTTATTTTGGGGGTTTTGTTTTGTTTGGTTTGGTTTGGTTTGGTTTTGAGACACAGTTTCATGCTGTTGCCCAGGCTAGAGTGCTGTGGTGTTATCACAGCTCACAGCAACCTCAAACTCTCAGGCTCAAGCAATCCTCTTGCCTCAGGCTCCCCAGTAACTGGGACCATTGGTGCCTGCCATGACACCTGGATAGTTTTTCTGTTTTTAGTAGAGATGGAATCTCAGTCTTACTTAGGGTGGTACGGAACTCCTGAGCTCAAACAATCCACATGTCTTGCCATCCCACGGGGCTAGGATTACTGGGGTGAGGCACCATGCCGGTCAACAGAAATTTTTCTTACAAAGATAGGCTAATAGACAACAAACACATTAAAAAAAAAAAAAAAGGATTATCATCTCAAAATAACAGGTAAATGCCAATCCTTACCACAGTGAGGTATCACCTAACTCCAGTGAGAACAGCCCACATCACAAAGTCCCAAAGTAACAGACCCTGGTGTGGAGAGCAAAAGACATTCAAACACTGTTAGTGGAACTGAAAACCAGTACACTCTTAATGGAAAGTAGTACGGAAACGCCCTGAAAAAATTAAACTTACCATTAAACGCTACAATCACACTCTTAAATATTTATCCAAAGGGAAAAATAAAACATTTTATCATAAAGATACATTTACCCAAATATTTATAGCAGCAAAACTTACAGTAGCAACACAGGAGACAACACCGGAGACAACACAAGTGCCTTTCAATATATGAATGGATTAATAAATTGCGGTCCATGTAAACCATAGACTATTATTCATCCATACAAATTATGGAGGTCTAATATCTTTTATAACAACTTGGATAGAATTGAAAAGCATTCCCCTAAGAATTATAAGAACAAACACCACATGTCCTCAATACTAAATTGGAACTAAATGATCAATGCCTTTATGTTCATACGGAGCAAAATTCATTGAAATTCAATTTGGGAGGAGGGAGAGAAGGGATGGGTGAATTCCCACCCAATGGGTATGTTGCACCAGCATATAGCACAATTTCTGGCTGAAGGACACCCCTGTAACTGACTTTAACCATAAATAACCAAACTATGTAATCAAACATATGTACCCCATAATAATCTGAAATTAAAAAGAAGATAAACATTAGCCACCAAAATCTTTGAAATGAATGGGGTTTACCTGTGCTCCCTATGATCCCAGATTAAAAGTGCAAACCTTAAGAACTAATTTTCTGACTAAAACAGGCATTTATAAACCAAGTATTCTTTAACAGGCTGCTGGGTAAAGTCCCCACATTTTGTCCTTTCAGGAGCTCTGTACTCATGGCAGACAGAACAAATCTTCATAGATAATGTTGTGTTTCTTGTACTTTGCATCTACAACAGTGATTTTCAACAGAGGCACCCTAGTGTGCCTTGAGAGGATCTTAGGTGTGCCACCAAAATTCTTAAAGATCATTTATTTCTGAAAAAAGTTTAAAGCGCAGTATTTTCTTTCTTCTTTCTTTTTTTTGTTTCTTGTTTTTTGTTTTGTGATCAACATAATTTTAGCGTGCCACAGATGTTTAGCTGTACATTCAAGTGTGCCGTGAGATAAGAAAGTCTGAAAAATACTAATCTAGAATCTGAGAGTCTTCCACATGTGAACACTGGGGACCACTGAAGAACCAAACCTTATGATCCATCCCTTAGAGTAAGTTATGGAAGTTTCCTTCTTTCACAGGCTTCTTACACTGTGAAAGAAAGAAAGAGAGAGAGAGAGAGAATAAAAGGAAGGAAAGAAGCAAAGAAGGATGCCTCCCAAATATTTTCAGCCAATGTGAAATGACCCAAATACTTTAATTTTACCATAGATATTCCATTCAAGCCACTCACCATACCAAATAACATTACTTTTATCAATAAAAACCCTATTTTTGAGCATTCATTGTACACTGATTAGCTGAACACTGGAGTTAAACTGATAAATGGTCAACAGACTGTGAATTGTGCTTTCTTTTTCTTTTCTTTTATTTATTTATTTATTCTTTTTTAGAGACAGAGTATCACTATGTTGCCCTTGGTAGAGTGCTGTGGTGTCACAACTCACAGCAGCCTCCAGCTCTTGGGCTTAGGCGATTCTCTTGCCTCAGCCTCTCGAGTAGCTGGGACTATAGGCACCAACCACAATGCCTGGCTATTTTTTTGTTGCAGTTTGGCGGGGGCTGGGTTTGAACCTGCGACCCTCAGTATATGAGGCCAGCGCCCTACTCACTGAGCCACAGGCGCCGACCAAGTGAATTGTGCTTTCTTTGTAGCATATTAGCTGATCTGGATTTTCTCTTAACCTAAATTACACATCTAAAAATTCAATAAAAAGTAAGTCATGTATTTCAAAATCAATTATAGACACTGAAAAATTAACCAATTTTAAACTGTGAGAACGTGATTATTGTAACACAAACCTAGAAAAAAGTGCTTATAATTTGTTGTAATGTATCGTATGTAAAGGACTAATATATATATATAAATATTTCATTTTTTGGATAAAGTCCTTCTAATTAGAGTGACATAACATCTCATCGTGGTCTGACTTGCATTTCCTTCATGATTAGTGATTTGAACACCCAATCACATACTCCTTGGCCATTGCTTCATCTTCTTTTGGGAAATGTCTATTTACGTTTTATGCTCATTTAAAAAAAGATCTCTTTTCTCTGCTATTGAATGGTCTGATTTCTTTATGTATTCTACGTATTAACCTGTCAGTTACATAGTTTGCAAGTATTTTCTTCCATTCTGTAGTTCGTCTCATCACTCTCTTGTTTCCTTTGCTGTGCAGAGCTTTTGGCTTTATGTAATCACATTTGTCTCATTTTGCTTTAGTTGCCTGTACTTTTGAGATCTTACCTAAAAAGTCCTTGACCAGAGTAGTGTCATGAAGCATTTTCTGTGTGTTTTCTTCTGTCACAACAGCCAAGATAAAGAATCAACCTGAGTGTCTAATAAGTGGATGAAAAAATGTGGTATGTGTACATATATAAGTAAATATAATAAAATGTATATATATATACAAATACTATGAAATACTATTCATTCATAAAAAGAATAACATTTTGTAATTTTTAGCAATGTGGATGAGCCTGGGGAACAAATACTGCATAACTGCATGATCTCCATCATATGTGGAATCTAAAAAAAAAACAAATATCATAGACATAGTGGAATAGTAGTAATTAGAGGTTGGGGAAGGTATAGAAGGGGCAATAGGGGGAGATTGATCAATGTGTATGTAGTTGAAGTTCAAGAGGAGGAACAAGATCTGATATTCTAGCATCAGTAGGTTGACAATATTTAACAATACAGTATGGTATATTTCAAAATATGTTTACCTAGAAGAGCAGATTTTGAATTTTCTCATGAGAATGAAATGACAAATGTCTGCAGGTTGATGACTATGCTATATCCTCTGATTTGAATATTGTACGGCATAAACATGTATTGAAAAATCATACTGTACCCAGTAAATGTGTATAATTATTATGTGGCAATTAAGCATGAGATAAAAATAAATATAAATAATTGCATTTTATTATGTATTTCATAGTTCTAGAAGTACTTGTATAATATAAGACAAACACAATTTCTCTTTGGTTTCTTCTTTTCTTTTTCCATTTTTCAAACACTCTAAGGAAGTGGTGCTTGAAGAACTCTCTCACTGATTGGTAATTGAGAAGCAAATGTTTCCACCTGTGTCTTTGAATTGATACGTACAGAAGGTGAATGATGCTGCTGAAAATAACAGTCATTTGAATACTTGCATAATTCTTAACCCTAAAGAAATTCTTTCAACTTTATCAGAAAAATGACTTGAACATTGGCCCTATCAAGGAATACTTTCCTAGAATAAAAGTCATTCCATTTTACCACAGAAATCTTTAAAATTCAAGGAGGAATTTCTATTAGATGTAGGGAGCCACTTCATCCTGCTCAAATTTTGGTAACTTCTTTTTCTAAATTACATTTAAAATTACTGCAAAAGTTTAAGTTTCTTTAAAGATAGTATATAAGCTTTTGTATTATCTAACTATTAAATAAAATTATATACTTGCTATAACTGGTAACAATAAGTTAATCATCTTATTTCATTCGTCTAATTGTATGAGTTTTTTTGTATATAAAAATTATAGAGGGTTAAAATGTGTATCTCAGGTTATAAGAGTAGTTAGAGTATCAACTGAGGTGCAGATTATTACCCAGAATGTATTTGGGCTCAAAAGAACCTCTGAGAAAACTGTAAGCTAGATTGTGAAGAATAATAATATCCAACAATTACTGAGTACTTGCTGGGGCTGTCAGGCACTGTTCTGAATAGTTTGCTTAGAAGTTAGCTCATTCAGACTTATTTTTAGACTTAGCCAATAAATATCATGAATAATTGAGACTTTGTAACTGTATCTTATTATTTTTGTTGAAAATATGTAGAGGCTCAGTGGTTGTAGCTCAGCATTAGGGCACCAATCACATACACTAGAGCTGGTAGGTTCGAACCTGACCCGGGCCTGCCAAACAGCAATGACAACTGCAACCAAAAAATAGCTGGGCTTTGTGGCAGGCACCTATAGTCCTAGCTACTTGGGAGGCTGAGGCAAGAGAATCGCTTAAGCCCAAGAGTTTGAAGTTGCTGTGAGCTGTGACACCACAGCACTCTATCCAGGTATCCAGGGCCACATAGCAAGAATCTGCCTCAAAAAAAAAAAAAAAAAAAAAGAAAGAAAAAGAAAGAAAGAAAGAAAAGAAAAGAAAAGAAAAGAAGAAAAGAAAAGAAAAGAAAAGAAAAGAAAAGAAAAGAAAAGAAAAGAAAAAATGTATTGAAATCCGGAATTTGAATTTCTTTGCATTACCCTTCATGATCTTCTGTCTCAGAGGATACTGTGTCCAACTTCTTTCTAAAACAAATCAGAGTTTCTTCAAATATCCTTCAAGCCATATTTCCGCATTCAGCTCTATTTTGTATTTCACTCCACTGATGTTTCTCTCTTATTTTCTGATTTCATCTTCCCTATAATCTCTATCTATTGTTTCTTCTTCTTCCTTTTATATTTCCTCACTTGCTCTCTCTTCTTATACCTTGTTCCTTTCTTTGCCTTTCTTCTTTTTACTCCTTTGCTAACTGTGTTCTCACTGAATTATTTTCAGTCTCTGCTATTTCATCTTGCTTTGTCTTTCCCTCTGAAATCTTTCTTGGTCATCTGCATGCCCCCGATTCATTGGTGTTTCTAAGTCACATTTACATAGATGTTTTGTCCTTATTAATGTTTCCAGGAGCACCTCATCTAATTTAAAGATAAGTGACAGGAACTCTAATACCCCTGCTGTCTAGGATATATTTGTCCTAAGGAAACAAGAAACAAGATACAATTCCAATAGTGACGGACCTATTCAAAATTGACATTAGCATTTTTCTCTGCTGCATTGCGTCAATATACAGGCAAGTAGGACGCTTACCTTGTCAGTTGAATTTCTGTCTAGCTTCAATTAACCCCTGACTATGACGTATAAAAGCTGTTAAAGTAGGATTTCTCTTTGGTTTTATTGACTGTATAACATCTGAGAATAAAAATTAGAGAACAAAATAAGTATTATATTTTATTTCATATGTACCTATTTATTCTTCCACCTCATGCTGACATGCTTTGAGAAATCTCTTTGATTAACTTGATCACCATAGCTGGAAACACTACGTATATTCAAGCCTCTGAGTCTAGAAGGTTTGAATCCATTAATCTTTCTAAACCTTCGCAGCCTCAACATAAAATTGGAAGATGAATATCTTACTTGTTTAAAGGCCATTGGCTCACTCTTGATGGATGGTATACACACCATCTACTTTATTCAATAGCAACCTGATAAAGAGTTTAAAATCTGACAGAATTCAATAACGCAGCTTGCCAGAATTTGATCCCCAATAATTTAATAATACCAATGATTTGTGATTTGTTCTAACAGAAATATTTAAGATCAATGTTGGGGTTGTAGTGAAAGTGTGCAAGAATCGGTGGTAGAGTTCAGCTAATACTCTGACGCAAACTAACATTTTATATTTCAGTTTTAAGAATGACTTTCCTGCCTTTCAGTTCTTATATTGGTTTATATTAATAAAATACACTTGCTTGCCTTTCACTTAATCTACATAGTCCCTAGCCAACAGTGCAAATGAGGCTTCAATAAAAACGTCTTATTACATAAGCCCTTTACATCTATTAAATTTGTATTGAAATTATGATTATCAATTATTATCTGTTTTATTAATCTAGTATGTTGTAATTTTCCTCTAAAGCAAGTAGAGTTTTATTACACTGAGATATAATTAACTACTTTCAAAAGAATTTTGAAATTTTTGTACTGCATTTTTTTCTTGACTGTATAAATGCCAGAAATACTTGTGATAACTTTTCATTAATCTCTAAAAGAAAATGTCCTACTTAGTTGTAAGAGATTTTCTCAGTAGCGTTTGCTCTATCACACTGCTTCAGTTCCTGCTTTACCATAGTTTTGTACAATTCAGGTAATCTCACCTCTCCATGCCTACTTAACTCTAAAATCAAGGCAGATAACCAAAACTGGTTCTCAACCCATCAGCAATCACGTAAAGTTTAAAGAGGTTAATATGTAGGTTGTCTCCAAAAACAGAAATTTTCTTTTTCCTCTTCTGACATTTAAAACTCTAACATAATAGGGTTGCTTGATCTACCCTGCATGCTTCAACCTTTGTAAATCTCCTTTTCTACTGTTTTTTTAAAGAATGTTGCGATTTTTTATTTTTTGGCCTACATCTTCCCATACTCTCCAGTTTGTGGTAACCACTGCTTAATTATCACTGTACAATTGAACTCTTTTAAAAAATATATTTTTCAATATGATGGAGTTTTTTCCCCTGTGACTAGCTTATTGCTCTTAGCGTAATATCCTCCAAGTTCATTCATGCTGTGGTGAATGGCAGGGCCTTCATTAGTTTTTAAGGCTGAATAATGTCAATGTCTTTTATATGTATGTGTGTGTATAATACTTTATGTATAGAGGGGGTGGATTTTTTTTTAACTTATTATAGGTAGTAGCCATACTTATTTTTGAACATTTTAACCTTCCTACTAGAGAAATAAGAGATTTATAGACCATTATTATAGAAATAGAGTATTCTAAATTTGATTATTAATTTGCCTCTACGAGTGAGTTTTATAAATTCATATGTTTTCATGATAGTAATTATCATCCTTTTGCTTCTGTTTTAAACACTTCCTTAAACATTTTTTTTTTTTTTTTTTTTTTGCAGTTTTTGGCTGGGGCTGGGTTTGAATCCGCCACCTCTGGTACATGGGGCTGGCATCCCACTCCTTTGAGCCACAGGCGCCGCCCATTCCTTAAGCATTTTTTTTATGAGGCCAGACTAGTGGTGATGAATTCTCTTAGCTTTCGCATGTCTGGGAAAGACTATTTCTCTTTCATTTCTTATTTCATTGCTGGGTATAATATTTTTATTTGGTGGGATTTGGTTTTTTTTTTGTTTGTTTGTTTTTTTCCCCAGCACTTTAAACATATCATCCCCTTCTCTCCTTGGCGCCAATGTTTCTGCTGTGAAATTCTTTTATAGTCAAACGGGGATTCTTGTATATGTGACTTGACACTTTCCTCTTGATGTTTTTAGAATTCTCTCTTTGTCTTTGCCTTGTGATTGTGTGAAAAACAGAGAAGGCTTCACAGATTTCCATGTCATCCCTGAAAAGGGGCCATGCCAATATTCTGTTGCTCCAATATTTTTTTTTTTTTTCTTTTTTGCAGTTTTTGATCACGGCTGGGCTTGAACCCACCACCTCCGGCATATAGGACTAGCGCCCTACACCTTTGAGCCACAGGCGCCATCCATCTACTGCTCCAATTTTAACATCTGTGCAGATGAAGTGAGCACTGACTCTAAAATTCTGTGAGGGAGTAATTTGTATGTGTATTTACATGTCAAATATTTGGTTTTTAGTGAAGTTACATAACTGCCCCTATAATTCTCAGATAATAAATTATAAAGCCAGGATTTCAATTCAAGTGTTCTTGACATCAAATCTTATGTCTTAACTGCGTTACTATGCTGTGTGTCCAAAATCTTTCCACCTCAATAGCCATATCTCATATGAAAGTACTCATTAATACATGTATCTCCTATATAATTTTTTAGAATAGATTTCCTGCATTTAACTTTGTCACTGCAATTAAATATATAGAACCTGGAAGTGTTTAAAATCTACAGTGAATTTATAGGGTTAGAAAATAGGTACCTGGAGCATATAAACTCTTCCCTGAATATCCTGGATGGTCTGCACAGGCTGTGGTACAAATACTGCATTATTTATTTCTTTGAAAATATTACCTCATATAACTCATAAGCAAACTGAAAATTCTGGTGTTTATGTTGCTTGCGTGGGTACATGACAGATGTAGATTTGCAACTTTGCCAAATATTGTATGACAGCCAATCTTGCTCACAAAACCCAGAATTAAAGCCATCAGTTAGTTTTTATAATAGGATACAATTCAATTTATGAACAGGAAATTTTGATAACTCTTTACTGCTCACTTAGTACATCACTAGCAAATAGCCTAAAAATCAAGATTCAAAATTAACCTGTAAGTTATTGGTTGTTAGCAGCAGTAACATTCCCGGTTCACCTTGATGTTCATCGCCTTAGACCTCCATAAGGACATGGGTCCTGTATGATATTTTTTTTTTATGTAACTCAAAATTAAAAAGAATAATAATTAAACATATTTTAAAACTGTTAAAAATAGCAGTTGTTTCCACAAAGTTTGCTTTGGAATAGCTCATTATATTATTTATTTTGGTTCTTAAAACTTGGTATCTTTCTGCCACCATCTGATCTTTATCTAATTGGATAAAATTAACCGTGTTGATAGATGTCTCAGGAATATTGTGACTAAAGGCTAAAAATACAGAGTCACTTGACCCAGGAAAAGCTTCCAAAAGTCCCCACAGTTTATAAGTATTAGGAAAGAAATTCGACGCTATTTCAGAAGTATTCTCCAAGCTCTCTACAACCTTGTGTGTTACAAGCTGTTTTTTTCTTTTTCTTTTTCTTTTAATTTAATGTGCGTGTGTTTCTTAAATAGAGACAGGATCTTACTCTTGTTCTATCATTCAGACTGAAATGCAATGGCATGATATTTTGAGGTCAAGAAATCCTCCCACTTTAGCCTTCCAAATCTAGGACTTTAGGTGTGTGTCACCATTTGGAGCTAATTTTTAAATTTTATTTTTTAATAGAGATGGAGGGTCTTACCATGTTGTCCAGGCTGGTCTCAAACTCCTGAACATAAGTAATCCTTCCACTTCGGTTTCCCAAATCCCTGAGATTCAGGCCTGAACCTTCAGACCAGACCTGTATGTATTGTTAAGTAAAATGTTTTAAGTCAGAATTAAGTAGAATGAAACAGGAGACTCTGGATTGCAGTCTCATTCTCTCCACCAGGCCTCTAGTAGCAAGTCCTAGAGAATTTTATCTAACTTGCCCCATTTATTTCAACCTGTACAGTGAACCACTTGTTTATATATTGTCACCCTCTTCTTTCTCAAGAGTTCAATTAAACAGTGAATAGGTCTGACTTAGATTTGAAGACCAGCCTATGTGACTTGGACAACTACTTAAATGTGTTAATGCTTTATTGTTTCATTCGTACCACATAACTAATATCCTCAAGGTGGTTGTCACAGTTTCTCACAGAATGCTTCCTTAAAACAATAATCCAAATTGTCCTAGAAAAAATGGATTTTTTTTTTAGATAGAATAAGATTGGAAAACTCTACATATTACATCTCAGTCTTTAAGTACCAAAATTATGTTAACTCGCGTGTTGTATACATTTTTCCTGAATTTTACAGAATACCCATAAATAAGTGTGTATATGTACATGTTGCATGTTAATGTGTGTACGTGTGTGTATATGCAAAAAAAGAGAGATTCTGAGAAAGAGAAAAAGAAAAGTAAAATGAGTTTACTATTAGTTCTGTAACAAATGACAACAAATTTAGAAGATTTTAAAGCAACCTACTTTTTTTTTTTTTTTCTTCTCGACTTCTGGAGGTGAGAAATCTGAAAAGAGTATTATAAGGTATTCTAAGGCAATCACTCAAATGGCAACAGGGCTGGAGCTTCTGCAGTTTTCAGAGGAGAACCTGCTGCTTGCCTGTTTCAGCTGTTAGCAACTGTGATCATTCTTTGGCCTGGTAAGAGCCTGGATATGATACATCCTGGGACAAAATTCTTCTTGATGAGACTGTGAAACTGGAACAACATGTTATCTGCTTCTCATGGTAAGTGAGGCATATAACAGCAGCTATAAGCTTTCTTATTCAAAAAGAAAGTTCCCAGTCCCCAAAAGCTTTTACATGTAAAGAAGAAAACTTATAATTTATGTTTCAAGGCATGGTCTGGGCTGGAGGCTCTGCCCTCCAGACTCAAGACTTCCCCCTCGGGGCCTACATTTCTGCTCTCTAAGTTATCATTCCTTTTCCAAAAAGGTGAGCACATATTTGTAGCTCATTAGTTTTATCAGCTTGTTTCCTACCTGTAGAATTTTGAGAATACAATAGCCTTTCATTTCCCTTTCTCTCTGTCCCTTTTAGTCTAGTCTGGCAATGTTTCTGATGTTAGAGCATTTCCCCAACCTTGTTGTCTGTCTTCTAGCTACATATGCCACTGGGATTTACTCCTTTACACAGGAGTCCCTTGGGAGATTTTTGAAGGATAAGAATAAGTCAATCTCTATTCCTGGTTTAGGCTGAGAGGGTTGATGAGCTTCCAGAGTAAATCCCTTGGTTCTGTGGTCCCCTCTCCTATTGCCCTGACTCTGACTCCCTCTGTGTCTCTGTAATAGGAAATGTCGTGATTACAGTAGATCTACCTGGACAAACCACAGCAGTCGTCATGCCAATCTAGTTGCTCATATTTGCATAGTCCCTTTGTCATGGAAGATAATATAATCATAGTTTCCAGAGATTAAATAGTTATCTTTTCCAAAAAGGTGAGCAGAATAAGTGAACTTGAATAGTTCAATTCAAGTTCAATAATTGAACTTGAATAGTTCAAGAACTTCAATTGAATTGAAGCAGAATAATTAAACTTGAATAGTCATGCAACTATTTAAAAATTTTTTTGTATCCTCAAGGAATCCCAAACAACAAAAAAGTAATAAAATATATAGTAGTACAGTTAACGAGAAAAATATACCAGACTAATAATACTGTAAAAGCTTCATAAGGTGACCATCCATAGCACTGTAACCATCTGGTGAACACACTGAGGTGGTCACGTGAGGAGCTAGTCCCACTGTTCTGAGACACACATTGACACACACCCGGTGCACATGTCTGCTCTATGAAAATTAGGTCAACATAAGTAGGTGGTCAACTATGGAGGCCTGCTGTATTTAAATCAGAAATGTAAAAATGTTTAAGAATAAATTCTTTCAAATTTATACAGAAGATGAGTATAGACCTTCAAAAAAGAACTCCCACTTTTTTAGATCAATATAGGTTTAAAATAAAAACTAGGTAATGACCATACAAAACTGAAAATTATAGATGGATATCATTCATAAAATGTAGGTAAATATTGAAAATAAATATAAGATATATATATATATATAGTATGTATAAATGAGAAAATGTATTTCAGTTTTTCATAAAAATTAAAAAGAGGAAAAAGTAATAACTTTGTTAGATGAAATATTCAATAAATGATAAAGTTTAAAAGTCTTAATACTATCAGCAAATAAGAATAGAGGTATTCTTATAATAAAGATTATTTTCACAATTTATATATTAAATATTGTTCTTAAAAGTTAACAGATTTCACATAAAATTGGCAACATGATGAATATACATACTACTTCAGGTTCTATTAAAAATTGCTCAAATAATTCAGCAAAATAAGTAAAATAAATATAAATAAAAGTTAAAAAACAAAATTGCCATTTTGGGGCAAATTATATGACTTTCAAATTAAAAAAACCTTTAACAGTATGTTAAATATTTGTTAAAATTAATAAGAAAATGGAGCAAGGTATGTCAAATTTAAGATAAACATTAATGCATCAAATGCATTTATTTGCACTATCAACAAATATTTTTAAAATATGCCATGTACAACAACATAAACTATCTATTATTAAAAATAAGGACAGAGATTAAATAATTAAGAAAATGATAAATATGGAAGAGATGTGCTGTACTTATACATGGTTTTCAATACTACTAGAAGACATTTATTCTCCTCAAATTCATCTATAAGTTAAATAGTTTTCTCAGTTCTTTTTAATATTAACATGAAAGGGTAATGGACTTAATAGAACCATGGCAATTTTGAAGAAGTACGAGATGAGGGTACTCATTCCCAAACTTAAGAAAACTGATTATAAAAATATCAATCATTATAGAGTCATAATAGTGAAGGTATATACATGGGTCACTACAAAAGTTTTGAGACAGAATATGTTATTTCCATTATTTTACTTCTAAGAAATACAATCCGCAGTATCCTTTCTGATTCACGTATGCAAGTTTTAACTGAGCTGGCTTCTCAGTGTTGCTGGGAGGGCTTCATTTGTTTCCATCTAGGTGGATGTTATGTTTCCTGACTTTTTTGTGTATCTCAAAACTTTCATAATGACCCAGGTACAAGTTTCCAAATAGAACATAACTGAACTCCAAGAAAGAAAAAAAAAACATGTTATCAATGGAAACTTCATGTATGACAGAAATACATTAGTCACAAGGGAAGTGAAAAAGAAATTAATAAATTGTGCAGGAAAAACTAATTATCTCTTTTGAGAATGGATTGGGTCTATATCTCTCATCAGTAGTAAATATAAATTTTAGTTAATTTAAAAATAAAAAGAAAAGCCAAAGTAGGTTAAATTTTATCACATCAGTATAGGCATGTTTTTAAAGAAATACAAGCAAAGTAAAAAGTAAAAAGGATAAGAATTTCTAACATACAGATTGTGGAAAGGTAAAAATGGTGACTTTAAAGTACAGAAACCTACAAACTCCACTCTAACCAAATGATCAAATTTTCTGATACATATTGATATCATACAACTCTGATATATTGCAAGGAGTAGCACACTTCCCCCCAAATTAACATAATCAGTTTATTTATGAGAGAACTTCTGTCAAATCCAAACTGAGAGATACTCCATGAAATCTTAACCATTATTGTTCAAAAGTGGTATAGAGATGGGTGGTGCCTGTGGCTCAGTGATTAGGGTGCCGGCCCCATATACTGAGGGTGGCAGGTTCAAACCCAGTCCTGGCCAAACTGCAACAATGACAACAACAACAACAACAACAACAAAAATAGCTGGGTGTTGTGGCGGGCACCTGTAATCCCAGCTACTCGGGAGGCTGAGGCCAGAGAATCGCCTAAGCCCAAGAGCTGGAGATTGCTATGACCTGTGATGCCACAGCACTCTACCAAGGGCGACAAAATAAGACTTTGTCTCTAAAAAAAAAAAAAAACAAAAAGTAGGGGTGGGGTAAAAATCAAGAAGACTGAGAAACTTCCACAGGTTGGAATAGAATAAGACATGATGACACGCAACACATGCCCTGGTGAGGAAAAAGTAATTAGTGGAAAATTTAGTGAAATCTGAATAGAGTATATAGCTTAATTAATAGGGTTTGACTAATATTAGCTCCTTAGTTTTGAAAAAGTTATCATGGTTAAGGTATTTACAGTCTAGGAAGCTAAGTGAGGGTACATAAGATCTCCCTGAAATATGTTTACATATTCTTATAAATATCTGAAATCATTTCACAATAAAACTTGAAAGGTATTTCTAATTTCACTACATTCAAACTATATTAAGAAAAATATTGTGTGTCATAAAACCTCATACTTTAGTTCTTCTTTTTTTTTTTTTTTTTTTCAGTTTTTGGTCGAGGCTGGGTTTGAACCCACCACCTCCGGCATATGAGGCTGGCACCCTACTCCTTTGCACATGTACCGTGCCATATTTTAGTTTTAAAGACAAATTTTGGGGAAAATATTTTCAATGCCTATAACTCACTGTGGATTAATATTCAGAATAGATCAGAAGTCCTACAAAAAAGGAAAACAGTATACAAATCTATTATCTTAATTATAAAATGTCAGCTGACAGGAAGAAGAAAGGTATATTCGTATTCTGAAAGAAGCTAAGTATGACTTAATTGAGTACACTGGAGAGAAATATAGGTCTAGCAATACCTAACCAATTAGTATACTCCAATAATCTTCAATTCAAATATTCTTCTTTGTTTATTCACTAAAGTTTCACATGCATGAACAAGGAGATATTTATAAAAATAACATTTTCGTTATTAAAAGCCAAGAAAATTACTTCAATGCTCATCAAGAACAGAACAGCTGTTCTTGAAGAATTTTCTCACAACCATAAACAACTATTAAATAAGTAAATTAATGTTAAATGCTTCGATTCATTGCTGAAAATTGTTCAAAATTGATTGCCGAAAAGAACAGTGAGTTAAAATTTTTGTATATAAAACAATAGGTCTGTAAATTATATGGAGTGTTCCAATCAATGTGTGCGTAAGAAAAATATGAAATGATGTAGGGAATACTAAGTTCTGAATTCATGACCGTGAATTTCTCTGGGAAGTGTCAGAAGAAAGTGATGTGGAAGTAACATGCACACAGGGAGGCTGTAGCCATATCTGGAAAATTATAGAGTTGCATATTGCACAAATTATTTTAAAAAATTCATAGGTGTCAGCTAGACAAAGGGAAGCAGGAAGGGATAAAAGAGAATTGTATCACATCGAAGGAAAAAGAGTCCCAAGGCTTTATTTGGAGTGGAGAATATTAAAAAATATTAGAGACCTCATCATTTTAAATCTCCCACAGATTCAAGGATCATCACGCAAGAGTAATGGCTGGGTTACTGCCAGGCTGCTCTTTATAAACTGCTTGGTAAGTAGTTAGTTATAACAATTCTTATAATGCTTCTCTTATTGTATTGGCATTGATCCTTTCTTGCTGGCATTATGTAAAGCACTTATTTATATGTTGCACTTATACTCTTGGGGCTAATTTTTAAGCTTCAGAGCAAAATTAAATATGCTAGAAGATTATGTAAACGCAAATGTTATATTTAAGTGATTGAATGTCATGAAGGCAAAGTATCAGCAGGATTCAAGACACTTTGCTAGAAAACTAGTTCCATATAATAGAAAACATAGCCCCAGACCCATATCCCATTAAAATGTAAATAGACAGGCATCCCAATATGTTTCTTTCAAAATTTTTCATAAAAATTGAGCTGATTTTTATGCATGAGGCTACAGCTAAAATTGCCTTGTCGCACATCTGCATTGTGATTACTGGAGGTTTTAGTAGCTGATGCCAAAAGACACGAAACTGATATCCAGAAATCCACCTGGAGAAAAGTGAGGCTAAACTTTTTATTTCTCATATTGTATGTGCACTGTGGATTACTGCATCAGGTCCAGAAAGTTTACATTACTTTGAACCCACTTGGAAAATCTATAAAAAAAATGAGGATAGAGTGTTTAGTTAGAGTGTGATCCTGTAGAGTAGGCAACCCTCACATATTCCAAAATTTCTTTATACCTGAAAGACTTCATTGTAAGCAAGCATTTGCATATATTTACAAACTTTTTCTCTAGTCAGGTGCCATTATACTTTTCAAGGGTAGGAGAATGTGATGTTTCAGAACAGAAGCTTAAGGTTAATATAGATTAAAATCAAATCTTTGCTCAGTCATCTACATGCTACATGCCTGACCAAGAGGTTAGTTTCCTAATTCATCAGAGTTCATCTTTGTCACCTGCAGGAATAATGAACACTCCTACCTCCTCTTGCTTTGTACAGACTGATGACGTACAGTATGTGTATCAAGGATGAGATTACAGACATGCCAAGGAGTGAAAAATGATAGTACATTTTACTAATGTAATTATTATGTCAAAGTGGGCATAAAATTTAATAGATTTTAAAAAAGTTTACTAAACCCTAGATCTTCATTGCATACACATATTTGCTATTATTGAGATTGACAGCAAAGAGGTCTTTTGAAGGAATATTTTTAGGATGATTGCCTCCCATTTCATTGCACTCTTGCTTCCTCCCCTGAGTTGTCTAAAAAAAAAAAAAAAGGTCTTTCCATGTCACGAAAATGTTGCCATGGGTATTTAAACAATCATCACTTTTACCCATGTAGAGTTATCTCTTACCATCTCCAAATCTAGCCTATATCACTCATCCTATCCTATCCTATCCTATCCTATCCTATCCTATCCTATCCTATCCTATCCTATCCAATCCATCCTATCGTATCCTATCCTATCCTATACTATCCTACTTTCCCCTTCTTCTATCTTATCCTATCTGTGTTATCCTACCCCAATTCCTTTCTTCATTATTACCTAGTATCCTAACAAATCTCATCTTACTCTAATTTATATTTAAAAAATTCTAGATAGAACCACTAAATAGATTATATGCCCAATAAAGTTGTGATCACATCTGTAAACTTTTCCCTCCTTCTCCTTGTGTCAGGGTCCATGTCAATTCTTGCACCTTTAATAGAGCTTATCATGGTGACTTGTACCACATAAATGTGTGTAAAAAATTATAAAATGGATGAAATAATAGCCTATAACAATTTTGAATGGCTCCAATTTTCAAGCTCATAGAATTTGTTGTTAATGTTTAGAATACCAGTCTATAAAATGAAAAGACTCCCATGTCCAGACTTAGATATAGTAAAAGCATGAAGTTAAATGTAGGAATATCATTAAATAGTATAGCCTTCAAATACAATTATTAATTGTTTTGAAAGTTTCTCTTTGTTCTTTTGTGTAGATGATTTGTAATGCTTAGTTCACAGTCACCAGAATTTTTTAATTATAATTACCTCACAAGTCATCATAAAAAAATAGAATATGTTTTCAAATTTCAATCATTTTAATCTATTTACACATGGATTAGATGACATAATTTCACAATGTTTAGTTACTTCAAGCACCTTTATTACTATTGATAGAATACATGGCTGGGAATGGTGAGCATGAAGTTTATCAAATATCTCAATATCACAGAAAACTATTTTCCTTTGCATTATAAGAAATTCCTTGTTCCATCATCATAAGGAATACAGACTTTGAAATTAAACTCATAAAAAAACTAAAGTGTATTTTACATGACATTTTAGAATTAAGACATTCTTATGAGAATATGTTCTAGGTCAACAAGGACAATTGGCTGTATCAAGTGCATACACTTCCCACGTATAGTTCTCCTACCACCCAGTGAATTCTGCGATAGAATCCAGGGCTGGGCATCAGTCACCACGAAGAACCACCCACCCCACGCCTGCTATAGAACTGGGGAAGGATCAGTCCCTCCTTTGTTGTGGGCAGTGACTTGCATCCATAATCGGAAAGGCAGAATATAATACTGGTTTTGAACTCTATTCTACCAACTTATTGCTCAATGTGAGAGCACCCTGCCTCAGTATAATCAGCCTTGGATACAAGCATTGTGGTTATATCCGGTCTTGATATATGACGTCATATCTGAAGGGCTAATCACATCCAAGGTGTCCAAACCCTTTTTTTTTCTGCTGCACACAGGAAGAATAAGAGTAATTGTCTTGGGCCACACAATAAATACATACACACTAACAAAAGCTGATTAGCATAAAAAAATCAGGTCCCTGTATACTTTTAGGGATACTGAATACCACAGATAAGCAAAAAAATTCTTCACAAAATTATCACTGCAGACTGCAGGTTGGAAACACCCACAAGTTTAAACACTATTCTGTATAGTGGTTTTCTGTGGCATTGTGTAAGAGGCTGACTCTTTTTCGTAACCCAGACTATAGGAATGGCTTTGGTCAATTTGATCCTCAAACTCAAGAATCACAATTTGGAGTGAAAGTGTTATTCCCTACTAGAAATTGCTACAGTTTAAACACATCCCCCCAAATTCCTGTGTTGAAAATTTGATCCCAAATGTGGTGGTGTCCCTAGGTGAGGACTAATGGGAGATGACTAGGACATGGTGCCACCTCCTCATGAATAAGTTCATAACATTATTGTACTAGTGGATTCTGTATAAAAAGAGGAGTTCCACCTTCTCTGTCTCTCTATCTCACCCTCCTTTGGCCTGTATTCCTTCACTGGAAAATGGGGCAACAATAAGGCAATTGTCAGATGCCAGTCTCTTGGTCTTGGAGATCCTGGCCTCCCAAATTGTGATAAAATCGAAATGTATTCTTTACAAATTTCCCAGTCTTTTGCATTCTGTCACAAAATAGGCTAAGACAGATATTTCACTAACCTTCTTTGAACTTGTTTTCATCATTGTGAGATTTCTTAAATATAATAGAGAAAATAATTTCAGAGGAAAACTTGAGAAAATCAATTATTATTCAAAAATCATTGGTATGTTATCTCATTTGAATTTAGCAAAGGAAGTTTCAGACCCTGATTAGTAAATGAAGTACACTTCCTTTGATTAACCAAAATTTTGAATATTTTTGCTTCATTCATATGTTGGGGGGAAAAGATGGGACACGGGAAGCATAACACATGATGAAGGTACATGAGAATTGGCAATGTAATAACAACAAGCTTCAAAAGCACATCAGCAGAACTGACCTTTTCTTGCACCTCTGGCACTAGTGTTTGACATAGTACTCATATCAAAATTCCACTTGCTTATTTGAAATAAGGAAATATGCATACATTATACACAGGGATTGAAGAAATGAATTCCCTAGTCCCACTCCAGCAGAATGCTGTGCATAAGTACTGGACTGCCACTTAGATTTTAGAATTGGCTATTGACAAAGATCATGATAAAAAGAAACACAGTCACAAAATATTAATACAATTGCCCTGAGTCAACTTTTCCTGGATTTATTTAAATTGCACATGAAGGGTACTGTTGAAGGGAGATCAAGTGGGGCCATTTTCTAGAAGCTGGGCATGTTTTTGTCTGAACGTGTTATTTGAGAAATTCTTAAAAAGGACTACTTGTAATATAATGAAGTCTATTTGGAAGACCTTTTAAAATTTTGTTATATAATGTCTAAGAAAGTTAAGATTATGTACATGAATCATTTTATTGCTAATATTACAATGAAATTATTTGAGAGGTGAGTTGAAAAGAAAGAAAAATAACCTTGCAAGAGGGACTTTGCCTAACAAATGCAATCAGTGTAATCTGGTTTATTGTACCCTCAATGAATCCCCAACAATAAAAAAAAAAAGAAAGAAAAATAACCTAAGTTTAAGCTCTATTTTTATTTATATATTCCAAGTATTGGTAAAAGTTTTATTATTAATCAGTGAGTTTATATTTGCTGAAGTTAAGAGGTTATCTTGAATTTTATTTAGCCATCAAACATCTGCTCAATGCTGTGGCCCATGAGAGAAGACATTTAATGAAACATGAGCTATGGATTTGATACTAACTTGGGTTTCATCAATGCCAAGCTCAGTTCATCTGGGTAACAGTGCCAGGCTGTTTATCATCCCTTGACTTCATGGGAGGCCTTTTTCTATGATGAGAATGTGCAGTTCAGTAAGCATTGCTGATGACTGAAAAGCTCAAACTATATCAAATAACCAGGATCAGTTGGCTTCATGTCTATAAGATACAAAATATTTCCTTTGGAGAATGAAGACCAGGGAAGTGAAGAAACTCTTACAAATTCCTCTTAGAAACCATTCCTTAATTCTAGTTAGATCCAAACATAACATGCTACTAATTTACAAAATTTACTCTCATTATGGTGAGCAGATAACAAACATTAACACATTCTTAAAGACTTACTTTTTAAATGGCTTGTCCATTACCCTCTGCATGTCTAAATATGCACACTTCTAGGAAGAAATTGCTCATTGTGGTGATTTGGAAAGAAAGTGTTTATAATTCTGGACACTGTATTCTAATGAAGAATATGCCATGACTGTAAAAGAAAGAAAATTTGAACAAGACATTATTTAAGCACAATTTTCTATTTTAGGAACATGAGATTTTAATTGAAGTATTTGCATCTCTTACATGAAACATTTTATAGCACAAACTAGAATGAGGTAAAATTTCATTTCAATGTTATGAATATAATGTCAAGAGGCAACTATATTAATTCGGGGATAAAATGATTTTGTTTCAGAGCTACAAATGTTTATGTTACAGCAGTTTAACTTTGAATAAGTCATTTAAGTATTTAGTATCTCAGTTTACTAATCTCTTACTAAATCCTAAAATGAATATAATGCTCTCTCACACGTGAGGTGATGATCATCCGAGGTTTTTCTTTACCCTGCTTTAACCAACAGCAATAATAGATGCCTACTTCAGTTGCCCTAATCATCAACAAATCAGATGATATAATCTAAAGCTGGTGAGTGCTGAGCTCTTTAATTATAACCAAAACAAACTATTAGGTTATTACTCAAGGTCTATTCATGAGTGAACGTTGAATATGAATGTTTTATACCCCTCTATTACCATTAGTTCAGTGAGTATGTTCAAAATTATGCTTACCTTTGTATTTTATGCATATCACTCAAAATTGGGAGAGTACCAGAGTGAACACATCCTCAAACACTGAGCTCAAGGCTCTGGACTTCCACTGTTTTCGTATATTAGCCTGAGTCCTGTTCAAAGTCTTTTATGTTAACATTTTCTTTTCTTCTTTTTTTTTTTTTTTTTAGTGCATTTCTTGTTTTCAGTGGAAGAATTGGCCCAAAATGCTCCATATGCTATTTTTCATGTGGAACGCCTTGGTGTTTTTCTTAAATATAAGTATTGGAGAGAGCCAAAAAGGTAAAAAGTCTATTTTGCATTACTTTAGTATTGTGTTGCTGGTGATGGAAAGAGTTATGTATTTGGCATTCAGTGTTTAGTAAGGAGTAGAGCCATGGAAAACATCATTTGTTTGACACCCCAAAATGTTACTTAACCTTAACAGAGCAGCTGATCAGAAAATACACTAATCTTCCCAAGGGATTAAAGCCAAAGTTCAATCATCTCAGAGAGTTAATCATTAGATAAATACAATGTATTTTGGAATTTGGGGTGTTCTAGTACTCAGAGTGTTGTTAGAGTCATATAATGAAACTTTGAGCCTTAAGGGATTTCTAGAATTCTGTAGTCACCTATCTAGGCCACATATGCAAATTTTAAAAATCATAAGAAAAATCAAAAGAATATGACAATTTGTGATGAAACAAGAAACTCTAACAAATTAAATACTAAAACAAAACACACACTAATTAAAATTTTAAAAAATACAAAGTAAAATTAAACCCAGTGGATAGAGGTAAAGGACTAAAATTCTGAAAGACATTATAAGAAAATAAGGAATATAGGTATAAAAAGTGAGCAATGCTACAAATTGCATTACAAAGGATATATGTCAAAGTGGTCTAACATATATTCAATTGGTATTCTAGAAACAGCAGATAAAGAGAATAAGTGGACCACTATTAAAAGTGATAATGGTTGACGATTTCTCAAAACTGAGGATAAACATTATGCCACAATATAGAGAAGTATAAGTGAAATAAATACAAGGAAACCTACACATAGACATATCAGTGTGAATTGAAAAGTAAAGTGCAAAATGTTAAAGGTAGATAGTTAATAACACATATTATATGAGAAAGGAAAACAAAAAATACTGAAAACTGACTTATAAACCAAAACAGTTGTCCTTTGACTAGAAGGTAAAGGTCTGACATGTTCAAACTAGACCCTGCCAGGGAGCACTGAATTAATTGGATTAGGAATTAGAGCTAGTTAGGGTGGCGCCTGTGGCTCAAGGAGTAGGGTGCCAGCCCCATATACTGGGGGTGCCATGTTCAAGTCCGGCCCCAGCCAAAAATGCAAAAAAAAAAAAAAAAAAAGAAAGAAAGTAGAGCTATTTATGGTCTAAAACAATGCGAAGCACAGACCTAGATGGCTTTGATAAAAGATTTCAAGAGTAATTAATACTTCACAAACTCTAAAAAAAAAAAAAAAAAAAGTGGAAGCATAACCAAAAACTCCCAACACATCCAGAGAGGTCATTATTACACTGATGCCAAGTTCAGATGAACACATCATAAGAAAAATAAATTATACACCAATATCTCATATGAATATGCACTCAAAAATCTTCAAACATATATTAGCAAACAGAATTCATTCCATATGTACAAGAATATTGTACATCCTAACCTAGTGAGATTTATCAGAGTAATACAAAGTAATACACATGGGGCAGAAACAGCACAAGACCCCATGCACAAACAAATAGCTGAGATGTCAGAAATTGAATTCAGGATCTGGATTGCAAATAAGATTGAATTAGAATTCCAAAGGTTATCTCAAGAATTCAATGGATTCAAAGAGCAAA